>JAHWFP010202523.1:118506-135370 GCA_023313725.1 Lithobius niger | reverse complement strand
GCCATTTTTCTCGATCCTCCACGTCAAGTACGGCCCCTAAGGTGTATTCACTTGCCGTTAGTCTTTCCTTTGCTAAAAATCCGTTTTAAAATGTGGCGTGATTACGAGATTTTCTGTTGAATATTGGGGAACTATGTTTACTGTATCCTGCACGCATAAGATCCTTTACGCACCGACTATAACCTTGAAGTTTCATCTGTATGTGCGCATGTACTAATTTTAAACGTTTGCTAATTATTACCATGAGATCGAAAATTTGAAGGGCTATGCTGTAAAAATTGAAATTATTTACGCCAATAGATCGCCGAAGAAAAATTATAATATACTAGCCTAAAAAATTATAAATTGTGATGTTAAAATACGAAAATCATTCCGGTTTGTGACGACACAATCTTTAAAGCAACATACCGCCTGCCTTATAATCTTCCGCCAACCTTATAACAACTACGCGCCGATTGCATCCGCGCATTTCGAGACAGTAGCTTCGTTCCTCGCAACAAAAAATTCAGCTACTGTCTCATTTGGCATTACGCCTAATAGACAAGACAGCGTGAACGCATTAATTGTGTCGTCACAAACCGGAATGATTCTCGTATTTTAAAATCACAATTTATAATTTTCTAGACTAGTGTCTTATAATTTTGCTTCGGCGATCTATTGGAATAATTAATTTTAATTTTTACTGCATTAGTCTTTTAGATTTATGCTCTCACAATAATTACTAGCAAACGATTAAAATTAGTACTGTGCACACACAGATAAAACTTCAAGGTCATTGTAGGCGCGCAAAGCATCATATACGTTCTGGAAGAACGTAAATAAAGTTCCCCAATATTCAACAGAAAATCTCGTAGACGCCACAGTTTAAAACGGATTTTTAGCAAGGGAAAGACTATATAAATAAACATTTGGGTCCGTACTTGATGTGGAGGTTCGAGAAAAATTGTGCTGGGAGGTATATCCCTTTTACTTGATGCTGTTTCGTATACTATTCACAAAGCCAACTGAGATAGTAGCTGCGAGGAATGCAGCTATTTCAGTTGACCTTGGCGATGGTAAAATACGTGGAGGCGATCTGCGCGTGGCAGTTACACGGCTCGTGGAATGTTATAAGGCAGGTGGAATGTGCCTTTAACATGATCGTATTACCTGGACCCTTCTCTTCCCAGAATGGTCTTGACAACCATAAGGTGACCCTGCCCCAATAAATTATTGGGGGAGGGGCACAAGAGGCTTTTCATCACCTTTCAGATTATGCACAGCATTTGATCTATGAAGGGGCTGTGACTATAGTCTGTTCCACATTATGTTTTCAGAAAACTGACTGCATATCACGTTTTCTTCCACTAACTACTGCAAAAACATGTAAATATCGCACTCATAGATTCTAACAGTAACTGTGGAGAGTCTACAAGTGTGATATCAACACGTTTTGCACTTATAATGCAAAAAAAGTGAAGTCATTCAGTCAGTTTTCTGCAGACATAATGTGGAACAGACTATAATATGATCTCGACTATAGAGAATATTCAGTTTGATAACTTAGAATGCAACATACCATAGTTAACTTTTATTTTATCGTTCTAAAGAAAACGTTGACAATTTAATTGGTGTCAAAATTAAATAAGAGTCCGTTTTAATGTGTGCGAGTAATAAACTCATTCATTGCAAACATGCTTTTGTTTTTGCTGCAATTTCCTCCACGGTTTTGTAAAAAAAAAAAACCTGTTGCGAATGAACAATGTACAGTATGACACATTTATGACGTACACATTTTGCAGTTATAGGTAAGCTCTAATAATATATGGATTACACTGTACAACAGCTTAAATTAAAGGTACATTTGTGAAGTTTTTGTGGGTACATTGGTCTTCAATGATTATGCAGATTGCTAATTAAAATATGCTTTAGATGGCCACCATGCTGTTTGCGACACTCCCTCAATCGACTTAGGAAATTATCCATCATAAAATCGTGATATGTTGATATCGTGTTGAATATTGGCCTTTAGTTCGTCTGTAGTGCTTGGTTTGGAATGATACAAACGGACTTTATGATTTCCCCACAAATAATAGTCGCAGGGATTAAGGTCAGGGCTTTTTGGTGGCCAGATGTTGACAGTGCGGCGTGAGATGAGGCGTTAAGGTTCGGTTATATGTTTTCTATTTGAACACTAATCTCTGGATGGTTGGTCTGGACGGAGTTTTTTGTAGTTTGACTCTAAATTGTTTGGCGTATGCTCGGCGCGTGGCGATTATCAACTTTATTTCAATAATTTATCAACATTCCAAACTCGCTGAACGATTGAGTAAACGTCACCCAAGACGTGCAGAGATACTCTCGTCACGTGTCTTTGCTCGCTTTATAAATTTACTCTCAACCCTGTGCAGCTAAAAACTTCACAAAACACACTTTCCATTGCTGTATAGTTATAAAATCTACGACAGCATGATTAGGTTCAGCAATCATTTGAAATGAGTACACCATAAATGTGTCATACTGTATATAGAAAATCTATAGTTACAAGAGTCCTTTCTGCCATCCGCCCCAGTGACACATTATTCACGTATAAATAACATGTAAATAGCACTTTCCTGAGCAAATTATAAGTAGAAGCCTCTCCTCTGGGTGCAAAGGAGTGACTATCACGTTTCGCCTCCCAGTTCAAAGTTATTACCAAATCAGAAGTTGCACTAAAACTAAAGCATACGTCATTCAACTACAAAAGATAGCATTGGGATTAACAATAAAACCAACTAAGCCTTTCGCTGCATTCTTTTGAATTGTGTAACGTGTCGTTTGTAGTTCGACTGAGTTTTAGTTTTAACTTCATACTTGTTAATGACTCTGAAATGGAAGCAAAACTTTTGCAATTTTTTTTATGCCTGTGCACTTAATGGCTTCTACTCCACCTTTTCCATTATTCAGGTTAACACCAAACCTAGAACCTTAACGAAAACGGAACAAAATGACATCTACATACAGAAACGAATAATAGGATGACGAATTGTCCATTTGCTCATAGCTTAAAGGAATGCATGAATGTGAACTCTTCTACGCTTAAGTAACCTAATTGGATAATCAACCAGTTGAGGTTAGGTTCTTGCCATGGGTGGTGCACCAGCGTGTCACAGACTGTTTATTTCACATCTCCTCAATTGAATATTTTATACCAGCGTAAGTACCAGCTTTTTTCACACTCCCACTTTTTTTTTCCACATTTTTCATAAACCCGCTTTTCATTTTTTCACATACCTGCCTATTATTTTTTCACATTTTTCACGTACCTACTATCATTTTTGTATCATTATTTTTTCGTTTTCATATATCACCATTTTCACATTTCTTTAGCCTAATACAAATTTTTCTTTTCCAGTAACCATTGTTAATTTCTCTGTAATCTCACTCAAGAAAGCGAAAGCGACTTCAAAGCGACTCCATCAGTAAACCAACCAATTTCCTTTTTGTGTGTTCTAACCACAGGCATACCTACGTAACTCCCGGCCCAAAATTACGGCGGAAATAATTTGATTGTTTTTACTTGTTTATGCGTTTTGCATTTTCTTCACATCAATACTCATATTTTTCACATTTTTCACATATTATTTTACCATTTTCACATTTTTTCACACCGGCAGCATCCCTGCATGATAAACAATAGATCGGATAAACTTTTATAAAGACGGTAACCACCTTTACTAAGATGCCACAAAATTTAACACCATTTGCGAATTACTAAGGGTTAATGGAGTTTTTCGTGAAACGGTACAGATCAGAAATGACCCTTGGGTCAAATGGGTCGTGTCGACGAGCACGGATCAACTCCTTCACCCACCGACCCACGGTATTATTAACTTATACGCTGTTCGATTTTCTTAAACTTATTTTTTATATTACACTTTTTGAACACTTTTGATTGGGTCAGATGGGTCATGGGTTTGAAAAAGTTATCCACTTCCATCTCTAACTAATACGATTATCATGCTACAACTCCTGACATCTTTACTACCCAAGCCGTTTATTACACAAAAAAAATTAGAATATGGATGCAAATTCTCGCCATGACAAATTTTTATCTCTTACGAACATTTAACTACGAGCTTGCCAAATAAGCTTTCATTTACAGCGGGCACGAACATTGCAAAGCAAACTTCCTTACGTAATCCCCTAACATATTAACCATCGTAAGCCTTTGTCATAAATAAAACCGGCTTTCCTTCAAAAGCAACCCAACTTGAGCCATAAACTTTTTAAAGTTTCGAAAAGGCAATAATCATAACGCAGCCTCGATGTTACATTATCACAGGACCCGACCAAACAGCATCAGACTTCTGGAACTCCAAGGCCTTAAAATTTCAGTTCATTCGTTAACGTTGTTGAGCTGCAATAAAACAGGCGCAAAAGGGGCCTCGGAACATAAGAAACAGTGTGATTAAAATCGTAATAGACTGTGCAAGGGCAAATTAACAATAATTAAGGTAAAGCTCTTTTGGCAGCGGACTAGTATCAATTAAGGCACCGGCGTGAGTGAAACTTTAGAGCCCCACACGTGCAGAAGCAGGCGGCTAATAAAAATGTGGGGTTTGCACCCGTGGTTTTCTGTGTGCTGTATTACTTACTACCTTCCCCTCCCCGCGCCTAACATTCAGGCATGCCAAGGGAGAAATCAATGGAAACTGCTTGCTTGCTTGCTCGTGCGGGCTGTTCTCTTTCGCAACCAACGAAGAAAGGAACTGTAATTTTATTGGACACCTTCAAATCATCTATGGGTTATTCCAGCATGATTGTTCGAAGCAGTCTTCCAATTATCCCCAACCAAAAGGTCAGATTTCAATCGATATTACACGATCGCACACAACGGAAGAGAAACCAAACTTCCAACATTATCGACGCAGATCCATGTTTGACTTTGGAGAGGTGAGGTGGAGGTGGGTGTCCTACGTCGAAAATATTCCAATTGCAATTCACAAAAGGAAAGTAGACAAAATCCCAAATTTTTGGAATGCGTTAGGGCTGAAGTTTGATGAAACCCAACCTCCCACAAATTGAAATATTTGATTCGACGGAATGTATTAAAGTCGGCAAGACGACATCGGTGAAGAACTGTCCTCCTATATAGCTGGAATTTTCGATAAAGCTTGTAAAAAGAGGAAGGAGGGGATGACTACCGAAGTAACAGTTTCACAATTTTACATATTTTTTTTACGGGCTCTTTAAATGCAAATGGTAAAAGGAAAAAAATCAGAAATTGGTACTGCCGCAAAGCCTTCCGCTTGAATCCTCTCCGGCTGTTGAATATGCGCTGCACCCTGCATGCTCATAAAAACGCGCAAGAAATGTTAGCGGCGGGAAAGGATAGCGCCATTTCACAATTACGACCAGACGCAAGTTTTGAAAATTTCACCTCGTGGATAGCACGCAAATGAAATGACTTGGGTGTTAGCTTTGGCTCACCGCAGTTTTCTTACTCCATGGTTACTGCGTAGTGGGCAATGAACTTTTTTTAAACAAAAATTTATTAAAAATACACGCCAGTTCTTGTAGCATATCAAAACATTTTATTCACTATTAGGAAAATAGTGCAACAAAAACTTAACAATACATACATATATTTTTGCATATCTGTAACAACTGTTATTACACAACTTACTGTACTATTGTAACTATAATCTCTTCTTATTTCTTTCTGATCAATAACTTTTCCTACAGATTACTTAATATTAGGGTGTACATAAAGTACGACATATCAATTTGCATTTTTTCATCTTTCTTCAGGTCAAAGAAAAAGAAATAGTACGAATTAAAAAGGCAGACGATCAAAACCGGACAACTTATTCAAACCTTAAATATTTTACCGTACACAAAATTGTTAAGTCTATTGAGCAGATCTGAGAAAGCCACTGGCATGTACACACCGACAAAGAAAAAAAATACTAGCACTTTAGTTTTGGGACTAAAGGAAAATATCTGGGATATCTCCGAAAGGGTGTAATTAAATTTAACAGTCAACACTTGCACCAGCCTCAAGACGTGGCCACTATATTGAGTTCTTCCCATACAAAGAAAAGACAGATGCCATGATCGCGACTCAAACACAGAACGCCTTTACTAGTCGGCAGTTGATGAGTTAGAGTATTGATCTTTGATAAGTGGAAATAACATTCAATACGGAAATATAAGGTGCTCTATGTAATATTTAAAAAAACTCAGGGTAGAAAAGACTTTTTTTTTTTGCATCGAAACATTTAATGTAGCCAGGTTAATTATGAAAACTATGCACAAGTGCATCTTCCTCCAACCTTAAAACCGACGAATCATTTTGTATCATGTAATGCCAAAGGTGATCTTACAGAGGTCACAATTACAGACGTAAACGGGAAGTCTTACTGTTGTTAGGTAGCACTTAAGTGCAGATTTCCAGGAACCCCCCTCCCAAAAAAATCTTTACCGCGTGCGTTTTAACTAGCTAATTCAACAGGAGATACAATATTTGTGTGGTGTCCGATGTTTTTTTCAGTTGGATAAGTAACCAACACAATGTTTTTTTTTTACAAAACGCCAGCCAGAATATAAAACAAACGCTTTAATCAGTTACAGCATTGGAATTCCACTCAAGACAGCAGGACACAAAACCACAAGGGCATATAACATAATATTTTTAATTTGTGTTGTTATATGCCCTTGTGGTTTTGTGTCCTGCTGTCAGGAGCGGAATTCCAATGCTGTAACCTTCTCAACCACATATTGACCGATTTATATTTAACCAGTTGCTTAATTACTAGAAATGAGGTAAACAAAGTTAACAGGCAAATGTCAATGCCAAGTTTTTAAATCCTACTTGATACCACAAGCAAGTTTGCCTGCAACGCAGAGTAGCCTGCAACGAATCTGGGCTTATTTCACCAGATTTATTCACTATTAGAAAAATAGTGTAACAAAAACTTAACAATACATACATATTTTTCTGCATTTTCGTACCAACTACTATTATACACCTTACTGTACATGTACTACTTAACTATAATCTATTCTTATTTCTTTCTAATAACTTATCCTAGAGTTTCGAAAAATTCACGACAGTAATGCTCAATCTCATAAAACGGAAATCAGCCAATTTCGCAAATTTTCGACAGCTTTTGTTGGAGGTAGATGGAAACTTCTCCCAACTGTCTTCATCAGGCTAAGTCTGAAAAATTTCGGTGCTTTTCAGATTACGTCTGACTTGCTTCTGTTGTCAGCAATGCGTGGACCTCAAGGCCTCCGATGTTTATCAGGTTGTAGTCTGCACCTGAACAACATCGGAGGCCACAAGGGCCACGCATTACAGACAACAGAGTCACGTCGGATGTAATACAAAAGCTGTCGAACATTTTTGAAATTTACCGATTTCCATATCGTGATATTGAGTGGTGCTGTTATTGTGAATTTTTTGAATTCCCTGCACACTCACAGTTATCATGTTTTTGCACACTTTTAAAAATCCTACAGATTACTTAAAATTAGGAATGATATCTTTGATGCTACATTATGAACTTTATTAAAGTAAAAATCAAGCAATGCTACTAGATAAAAAAACGTAATTGGAATTTCCATTTTTATCTTGTAGCACTGCTTGGTGTTTACTTTAATAATCTGTTACCGTGCTTTTTTACTCCATTACATTATGAACTCTAAAATACTTCAAATACTTCAAAGGCTACTGACAATGCTCTTTTAAGTTCAGCATAAATTTAAAATATTTACTGAAACTTGGCCAGTTCTCGTATTATTTAGGCATCCTATTATCTGCCTGAGAACAGTATATCTAAAATACATAATCTCTGTAATACCGTAATATAAAACTGGAAATAAGCCAGTGTCTACTGCACTGCATTATTACTAGCGCAAGATTCGCTGATGGCTTATTCACAATACATTTGTATATTTAGTAGTACACCTAATTCAAGAAACATTTAAGTCATTATACATTTTAGGCCCTGAATACATTGTTTCTCAAGCACAGCGGCATGGAGCAAAAACCCCGACACTAAACTTTTTTTTCTTATTCTGCAGTGCAGCACAGATAGGCCTGTTGAAGCTTTTTTTATAGGCCTATCTTCGTCAAAAATTTAACAATTTCAACATTTAAGTACACAATATCTTTTTAATCTCTTGTTGGTTCTTGGGTGGTTGCATAAATGGTTATTATAGGTTAAAAACATAAAACCTCCAAAAAAGACCCTTAGGGCATCAAGCATACTAACAAAGGCATCAGCTAAGCGTTTTACATAATGACCGTTTCCCTAGTACGAAATTTAAGAACAAATCTTGAACTTCAATGTAAGAAAGAGAAGGTAGCTAGCTATTCCAGCAGTAGTTACCACGCGACTGGCAATGGTTTTGGATTGGCTAAAAAAAAAAGGGTGTTTGTTGCAACCGTATTATTCGGCCATGCTTCAGTGGTAGCAATTTCAACACTGACCCAAAAAAATATTGTAAATCCCTATTTATGCATTGTAAACTTTGAAATGTACCACGGCATACAAATCTGAGATACAAGGAACTGCTAAAGAAAATACGAATGTTGAAAGTTTTCAACATTCACGTACGTAACTAAACTATATTTACTCTAATCTAAACTTCCACTTTTTTTTCAGTGTAATCACACTTGGGAATGAACGTTACATTTGAAAGCATTAAAGTGGCTAGTAACTTTGTTTTTGTTACTCGCACACTAAAAAAAAAATTACCTTAAATGCATTCATTTGCGGTAGTACTTTTGGTTCTTCTCAAAAAAATTTTTTTTTAATGAATCGTGATATTACTTGGGACGGGCACCATTAGATACCTAAAATAAAAAGTGCTTAAAATTGCATAATTAAGGCCATGAAAAAGCAATCAGGTTGGTTCTTATAAGCACCCGCACCACTACTTTTTGTGGTTCAATAAAAAAATATAAAAAAAACTTACTTTTATTCACATTAATAACAGTAAGGGTTTATTTGTCAAATAAATGGCAAAAAGATGCAGAATGGGTTTTAGTGGAAACCAGATAATCTGACCAACTTATAAAAAAAATAAAGAGTGATAATACGTTTCAGTATTTTTCTCATAAATGTACAGTACAAGTTAAAATTTTATAACAAGAATTTGTAATAGCTGGGATCAGCAAACTGTACGAGACTTCAAAAGGTTAAAACAAATAAAAAGCCATTTGCCCGAAACAACTATTAGATTGTACACTTATGAGAACCAAGGTATTTATTTTTCGTGACCTAAACATGAAAATCGGTCAAATTTGCCAGGTTACCGGGGTAAAAAAACCCATATCAATACCAGTATCAGTAGATGTAATTTTTAACCAATATGATAAAGAGCATTAGTGTCTGTCACAATGAACAAATCACCTGTTTCTAGTGCTCAACGTTACTGACTTGGGTTTTTCCACCAATGGACAGGTCTCATCCTAATGATTAAAATGATGTAGTCCATTGGAATGCCAAAATCGGTCAAAAATTGAAACTGGAAATTTTGGCCCCATTTGTCTACAACAGGCAGTGCACCAATTGGGGGGAATTTGATGCCACACTGTTCAGGAACTGTCAAGACCTAATAAAGATGAAGGTCTATGCAAATTTGTTTTATTACTTTCCTGAAAAGGAAAACATTAAACTGCAAACCGTGCCAAGTCTGGTCGCCCAAGCTTTTGAAGGACATTGACAAAATTGAAGCAGTCCAAAGACGATTTACGAAATGCATGCCTGGAATGTATAGGAAATCCTATATAGAACGTTTAGAATTCCTAAAGCTGGACTCTCTGGAGCTCCGCAGGCTGAAAGCAGACCTAATTTCGACTTACCAAATAATTCATGAACAACTGCCAGTTGTATTTCCTTTTTTTGAGATAAGAACAGAGTCTAGAACTCGGGGACATAGTCTGAAACTGGTAATTCCCAGTTTCAAATTAAACTGTAGGTAGTCTTTTTTTAGTATTCGTATTGCTCCAGTTTGGAACTCTCTGGGCGAAACATTGTTATGGCCCCATCAGTGGACGTATTCAGACGACTTCTTAATGGTGGCTGTTTAAAGTCACATTTACAACGCCCTGAATACATTCCATTTGTAGTCTGCAACTGCAAAACATATCCAAAAATGTTATTGTTTAACAAAATATCTTTGATATTGCATGCTTTTACCTTTTAGCCTATCGTACATAATTTTCCGGAAAGATGTTAGTGGTCGCTTGATTTCGACCCTTTCTTGCCATTTTGCGTTTTAGTGGCAAAAAAAAAAAAATCTTATCTATCTTATCTAATATGTAACATCTGTGGGGTTGGACAATTAATCACGTCGTGATAAAAAAGTAACATTCACAGCTGCAATTAAAATTACAAAATATTATCGCTATACGTCAAAGTAAGATCACAATATTTTTTTCATTAATCATTACAGCAGTTGGCGGAAAGTTTGGTGCTTACCGAGCCTAGGCTGTGAAGCTGTTACAGTAGTTGGCAGTTTGCATTGGTTCTCAACCTTGCGTATAATTTGTTATTTATTAGACTGATAGGCTTCCACTACCCTCGTAATACCTACAACATTTACCGTGTAACATCCCTGGTTGTGTAAACCATTTTGCGGCTTTTTACACGGTTGTTAAAAAAAAAAATAAAGAAAATTAAGGAAGTAAAACCCCAATTCAAGGAAGTTACCAGGAAGTACACAGTTACTGGGTCACACAAGCATACAGTAGTAACTCCAACTGTTGCAATGCAACTGGTCAGAGGGGGTGCTATCAAGCGATATCGCTTTGATGCGCAGGTTATGTGTTGCTTTGACATGCCCAGTTGTCAGAGAATTGTTTAAAAGAGTCCTCTATTGTTGTAGTCGTGCTCTTTCAAAGTTCTAGCTGTGCTGACAGCAGGATCGTAACATGTTATTTCCTGCTTGTAATTCAAGTTTGAACTCTGCTAGGCCATGTGATACCATAGTTCCGGATGACGTCACAATCACGCAGCATTACATTTGCTGCTGTGTTTTGCTTTGGATATGAACAAGCACCTCCTAAAACGAAGTTGAGTTATTACTCCAAGATGCAAGATTGACTTTGCCTGAAGAAAAAATTGGAAAGGGGAGGGGTATTAATAAGGACCAAGGCCAAATTAGCAAAATTAAAATATTGTAGAGATGGGTATTAACTAGGAAATTTAAGTAATTAAAAAAATTGTTTATTGCCCGCAGCAAAAACCGAAATCTTGGAGTTCTTCTTTTTTATTATTTTAATTACTACTGTACTAAAGGGGAAAATTAGCACCAACCACCAGCCAGCTGGTCACCAGCAAAATGGTGACTAAATGTTTAACACCAGCGGCCACTTGGACAGCGATTCCCACTTTTGATAGCGGCAAAAAATCAACTACAATTATTTTTCATTTGTGGTTGTTTGACTGAATCCTGTAACGTCGGACCTCCAAACCATTTGATTACGTTTTCTTTTTTTTTATAATTCCAAGCTTATGAATGAAATTAGTTATGTTTCGTTTTATAGTCGACAGGAAATCGGCCTGCAACTGCATGGCAGTTTGTTGTTTTACTGGAGCTGTGGTAGGCTATAATCAATTTAAAAAGTAACCTACAAAAATGTTACCATTTTTGTTTTTGTACAGGGTAGTCCACAAAAACTGATGACCCAACATTTTCTAAGTCTAACTTTTCTAATTAGCACCCCTCAGAACCAAGAGAGGACAGAAATCAATGCTCATGAAATGGGAAAATGTCTGTCCTCTCCTGGTTCTGAGCAGTTGTGGGCTGATTTCCTGTCGACTATAAAACAAACATAACTAATTTTATTCATAAACTTAGAATTAAAAAAAACAACTCAACCAAATGGTTTGGAGGTACGACCTTAAAGGATTCAGTCAAACAACAACAAATGAAAAATAATTGTAGCTGATTTTTTTGTCACCATCGAAAGTGGGAATCGCTGTCCAAGTGGCTGCTGGTGCTAAACATTTAGTCGCCAGCTGGCTAGTGGCCGGTGCTAATTTTCCCCTATAGTACAGTAGGCTAGTAATTACAAAAAAAGAAATCCAATATTTAGGTTCGTGTTGCAGGCAATAAACAACTAGTTAGCACCCTCAGAACCAGGAGAGGACAGAAATCAATGCTAATGAAATGGGGACATTTCTGTCCTCTCCTGGTTCTGAGGGGTGCTAACTAGAAAAGTTAGACTTAGGAAATGTTGGGTCGTCAGCTTTTTGTGGACCACCCTGTTATTTAGCTCTAGTCTACCAACATTTTAAAGATTAAAGACTAAAGATTTTATCGTCTACTGGCTGGTACGTCAAGAAGTTAATCACGTGTATATGGTACAGCCTATTTCACACAAATCGGAAGAAATAGCCCAACGGTAAGGAAATACTTAAGAAATAGCAACATATTTAAAATTGTAGAGGTGAGAGATAGATTAAATAATAGAGCCCCTAGTCAAGAATGTAACTAGTACTAGAACTTGACTCATAGATTGCATTCATATTCCAAAAACTCGAATCCGTTGAAACGGACACCAATTTTCGACCAAGTTTGACAAATCAATACACCCAATTCATCATCTCGACGAGAGCTGTCCAAGGTGTAAATTAAAAGCCAGTAGCTTAAATCATTCCACGTTTTATTTAAATTGTTGTGCTTTTGAAAGGAACCGTATTGAAATCAAGCTGCTCTCACCTAATTGGAAATTAGGAAAAGGCTAATCGTCGCATCGAACCACCCTGCATATTCCTAGTGTATTCGTTGTGAGGTTACATTTCAAGGAATGTAAGCTTTAACAGCTATGCTATACTACAAAATAACCTATCTGTGTACAAAACTAAGATCACTTTATCATATCTACTTCCTCCGAGCTTTGAGTCTCTTCAACATCGTCATCTTCATCTACGGGTTCAGTTTTGTGCACTATATGTGAAGTGTAGATGTCAAATCCAAGTGATATACTGTTATCATATAAAACTCGAAAACGAGTTGGTAAAAAATAAAAATTGAATAACTGTGCTGGAGGCCAAACTAGCCATTCGGCAAGGTAGAGTTGTCCGCCCTTGCTGACCATGTCTTGACACATTTTTTTTGGACGATAGCCTTCCAGCAGGCCAATTGTAACAAAGAACACTACAATCATAACCGGTGATAAAACAAGTTGATCAACAGCTACTTTCTTGAGGACAATGGGTAACGTCCTTCCCGGGAGGCGTCTGTCCAACCACAGGTACCAGTAATGGCACACAACACCCACAGAAGCACCGCCCACAGACATGTGATGTGTACGGCGTTGATCCCAGGCTTTCTTCTCCCGGCGCAGTATCTCGTAGTGTTGTTGGATGATATCGCCAGTACCGGATAATCCAGTGGATATGCAAATGTTTGTTACCAGCAGGTATCTGCCAAACAAGTGCTGAGAAACTGTCCGTATTCC
The DNA here is from genome assembly GCA_023313725.1 of Lithobius niger. NCBI lineage: Eukaryota > Metazoa > Arthropoda > Chilopoda > Lithobiomorpha > Lithobiidae > Lithobius > Lithobius niger. Next base: position 121,926 of record JAHWFP010202523.1, on the reverse strand, counting down.
TTGCACTGTTCTCGACTGGATTAAGCGAGTGAGTATTGTTGCCATGGCGAAGAAGATGTCCTCCAGTTAAGACCACCTACAAACCAATAATATTATTAATGAAAAAAATTAACCATTGTTGTTAGCATGCATTTTGCATCAACATTTCCCACTATCTACATAATTAAAATCATACGATGTGCGTGCGTGCGTGCGTGCGTGCGTATTTGTACCTCTACTCCTCTGGAACCAAAGCACCTACAAAGATGGGAGTAGGGCCAAACAAAAGATAATTAAATTTCGCTTTTAATAGGCCTATTTTCATCGCTGTAACTTGATATTATCACCCTCAAATATTCGAAAAACCCTGAAAAACTAACGTCAAAGTTTCTTTAACCCTCTTCATGTTTGTTCATGACGTCATAGTTTGTTCATGAAAATCTCCTCGAGCGAAGAGAGATGATCTGGAAAAGGATGCACGGACGACGTATTTTGCAACACACCACATATACATCTTAAAATCGGTTTTGTATTACCTGACTTAATGCATGGAAAAATCAAAACAATAGATTTGGTTTTAAAACAGTGTCAAACATTCGTGTTTTTGAAGAATGAACGGATCGAAGGAAGGAAGGAAGGATGGTTGGATGGAAGGATGGTTGGATGGAAAGATAGAAGAGAGGAAAGATGGATCGAAGGAAGGATGGAAGGAAGGTTGGAAGGAAGGATGGAAGGATAGAAGGAAGGATGAATGGATGGAAGGAAGGATGGAAGGATGGAAAATAGGATGGATGGAAGGAAGGGTGGAAGGAAGGAAGGATAGATGGAAGGATAGGTGGACCTCAATGTTTATCAACTGACTTGATGCATGGAAAAAAACCAGACCTATAGACCTGGTTTTAAAAGGGTGTCATTTTCTTGGATTCTGAAGCACGACAGTGCATGGATTGAACGATTAAAGCGAACGATTTCCACGTAAACTAAAACTTTTCAATGTGTGTCTCGCTTTGCTCTATCAATCTTTCATCTCCTTCGTAGGAGATTACATCTGACGTTCTGCAAATGTTTCTCCAAGTGAGGGATCATCAGAAAGTGAAGTGATAACACGCCCATGGAAAATTCTGTACTGAGCAGGACGTAAAGAACAATATTCTTAAAATAAGTAAAACAAAAAAAACCATATAAAGTGTATACTAACACAAATTACAAGTGATGTGTAGTTCTTGGTGGTTGCATTGATTCAGTCACGCTTAAGGAAGAAATGATTGCGCTGATTGAGTGAGCGAAGCGAACGAAGAATCAGCGTTCGTCATCAGAACAGTGCTTTTCTGATAAATTGCTTGATCTTTTTGCTTGCCTCCTTGGACGTAACAAAAATATTGACTTTCTCTCGAGATAACCGATATCGTATTCTACACTCTTTTAATTTGCTTGATTGTTTTTTATATGGAAGGTCTGTCTGTATCATAAGTGTTACAGCAAGAAATCTGATTGAGCGTAGCGAGACGACGCGGAACGAGCGAGCGAAGCGAGCGACTCCGCTAGTGTACATTAAGTCAGACGTAAACACACAAATCGCCACTTGTACACAGCAGTATAGTACTTAGACTTGAATTTTCGAGGAAGTCCCGTTCCTCTTCTTCAGAAGTCGAAAACACAATTTGAAAACATCCCTACATGTCGAGCGTCAATCGGCCATTCGAATCTCGCTCCAGATGCTTCCGAATTATAAATTCAAAGACGTTTGATTACCCAGATTTAATCTAGCCTTCAATTAGCGGAGTTCAGCCAGCTACGCTAACCTATGCACTTCTCTAAAAACTACCCCTACTTTACTCTATTTAGAAGATGATTTCTTTTTATTTTCCCAATTACAACAATTGTTTTTATGCTACGCTACTAGTACTTTGTTGTGTCCCACGTATCATCCGGTGGTGCTGAATTCACTTTTGCAGTTTTGTTGCGTGATACAGGGGTGGGTCAATTATCAAAGTCGATAACATTGCGATAAAAACTTTCGTCGAACACCGACTTACTGACATATTCGTCGATTATCGAATTACCGACATGTGCTTATTATTCCGTTAATTCAAAATTGCAAATTTCATGTTTCAGTAAATGTAGCATTTCACTCTGCTACCATTCCCATTACATAACTAACGAGTAAGGCCACGACACAAATATTAATAAAACCCAAACTACACGATCGTTACCAACTTACCATCGGATCTCTCTAAACCCTAACATTTTGTAAATGAACTTATTCTTACTATTTTATATTAGTTTTGCCATTTGTAGGGTTGGCGAGGAGAATTTGTGACCGAGACCCCTTCTGAGACGTTTTAAGATTCATTCTTATTAGTTCCGTCTAAGTTTATAGAGGGCGCCATGAGTTTAAGGGTAAAAATCTACTCAGTTTTCAGCCTAAAATTAAACTAAACGAAACTAGATTGTATTTAATTATTATTTAGTTTAGCTTAGTTGTAATTTAGTTTACTTGAGATTTCCGCTGAAATATGAAAAAAAAAATTACCAGATCGAACTCGTGGCACCAACCCTCTCGAATGTGAAGCCAATAGCAGTCGCCACTTGGCCAGTAGACCTTACAAAGCACTCGCCATTTCACAACTTCTACTCGCCACATACCAATGACATCTTGCACGATGCATGGTTTTTCTAATTCATGCATTTACGAAATTGTAGAATTCTCTTTAACCCCAGTATTAATGAAGATAAAGCAGTTACGTAGCCCTTATAAATCTGAGCATAACGCCGCAAACCGTTCGTCTCTAACTTGTACGGTTCCTGAGATATGTCTCTTTGAGTGTCATTCTCTATTGCTAGTCACCATTTTGGCGAGTAAGGCTAAATTTCAGGTCGCCAACTACTGACTTCCATTCGCCAGATGGCGAGTGGCGACCAACATTGGAGAGGGTTGCGTGGCACCCTCTGAAAACTTGGACGGAACTAATAGGAATGAATGTAACACGTTTCTATAGGGACTTTTTTAGAGTTACAAATTCTCCTCCCCCAACCCTATAAATTCTTGGTTTTACTTATGTAGGCCTAGCACCTACAGCAAAGTTTTTTTTCGTTTTTAATAAATGAAGCTGTAATGGTGATTGCAGCCTGAAAATTGGTTTTATCGAGATAGTATCAGTTTATCGGGGCAGTTTTCAAAACATTGTCAGCGTAAAACCTTTTTTTTTTTTGCTCAGACCACCCCTATGCAGCAGTTAGGTTGAATACAGCAGTAAGATTGCACATGGTTTCATACTGTAATATTGAAACCAAGTTTACAAATTTGTTCGTGTTCCCATTTTTTTGGCCTCCATAAGTGACCACCTCTCTCCCGGTTACAAACTGTTATTAAGATGGCAAAAACTTTATGAATGATATAACTGAAAGCAGGAAAATCAGATCACGGGGGGGGGGGGGGGG
>JAHWFP010202523.1:107284-118406 GCA_023313725.1 Lithobius niger | reverse complement strand
CGCAACAGTATAACTGGGCTTGACTGAATGTAACAAAAACAATGTCGCAGAGGAGAGACATATTGGCACGGACAGAAATAACGTCGGAAAAAGATTTCAAAGGAAATCATCCGACTAAAATAAAGTGTTTGCAAGTTTTACAACTTTTATAAACATTTCTGAATGTAACAAAACAATGTCACACAGAAAACAGGGTTGCAGTTGAGGGGGGAGGGAGAAGAGAGACTAATGAAAAATGGGAAGTTGCCCTAACTACTAATAAAGGTCAGTAAAAGCCTCAAACTTTAGTGGAAATTAGGGGCCTGGTTTTCTTATGCTTGTCCCCTAGGAATTTGCCGATGTCAGTTTTTACTGATAAAAAAATTTTAAAAAAAGCACAACTAAAAATTTAATTTCCATACAAATGCAACTTCAGTTTCTAGTTTTGCGTGGGTTCCAAATGCTGAGGTTATCCAAAACGTTCTGTGCAGCAATAAGAGCATTATTTACTCTTATTCCTAATTATGGCTTCAGTACATTCATCTTCTCAGTTGGATTTTAAGTTGGTCGTTGTAAACCTTAGAGCGTCGGAACCATAACATGTGTCATTTTCTTTACAAACTGAGCAAATGGCTTTGCTTTTCTCACTTGGTTGTTGCTTTTGCCGTACTTGGTGCCAGTTTTGCAGAGAATGCGGTTGCGTTTCTTGATGTAACAAATATCTGTATCAGAACCCTTACAGTGGTCCAATACCGATATGGCAAAAATACCAATTATACCGATACCGACATCAATATCGGACTATTCCTATTGTCCCTCAGGGCCAACAAAAGCGGACATGTAGTGGCAGCCTTGCAGGAAACCATCGCACCAATTTAAAGCATTTGAAACGTTTATAGCCTGTAGGTGGAAATTTTCAGCTGAAGCACAGTTGCTGTAGCGCAAATTAAGTCCTTGCTTTGTATAATCACCGAAAATCCTGGCAGTTAGCACCACATATTGTACAATAGCTGTACTTTGCTATAAGCTCCCGAGCACACAAGCGTGTACCACTACAAGAAGGGCAAAAAGTAAGTCCCTTCATGCAGTGCAAGCTTTTTGAAGGGTCACTGGCCACCCCGAGCTGAGCGAGCAGCTACAGCCCAATGGTCAGCGTCCTCGTATCCAAACTAAATGAACAACCGTCCCACACATCATACGGGACTCTTATAAAATGTTCCACGTTAGTTTAGGACTTGGAACGTTATACAATGTTTTTACTCGGCACAGCTTAAGTTGAATTGTTGTCAGGGATGGAAGTCCATTTCAACGGATTTGAATCAATTACATCAAGTGAACAGATCAAGGCCTTTCTATCTCAATGCCCGCAATTCCGTAGATCAACTAGCTGAAGCCCGTGCTATGCATGGGAGATGACGAATGCACGGTTTGCCACGTCACTGGTTAGCATGGTAGCATGTGTATGTCCATGTTAGACTGAATCAAGTTTATTCAATTTTGCGCACACTGGCTAACAAACTGATTTCCCTTCGCTTACTCAATTAGCACAAATCCTGTGACTCAAATTCCCCCCTCCTCCCTCAAAGCAGAATATTTTCAGCCAGTCTGCAACAAACTTTTTACGAACTAAAAACGGTCTGTGGTAGGAGTAGGTAGGGTGTGAAGATGGAATTTTGCATTGAGCAAAATTTTGTGCTAGGCCCATTGGGGTTCATGAAAAAGTTCCTTAAGAGAAACTTGTCTTCTACACCTTTGTAGGTTGTTTTTACTAATCAACTTGAGAACGACCAACCCTATCGTCATGACAATAGCACCATCCAAAAGCTCTCGAAAAAACGGTTCAAATGGTGTATTTGAACGTCAAAAATCAGTCAATTTTGGAGAAAATTATTGCAAAATAGAAGCCCAAGAAAGACAAAAGTGCAGGATAAATTGTACTGCAACACTGCCAGCCGTACTGCGACGTAGTATCGCGCGTCGCTCTGATTCTGCTACAGGGGTCCCCCCCCCCCCCCCCCGAAGGCAGAAAGGGGTGCGACGTGCGACTATGTCGCAGATAATCTGCCACAGTCGCAGACAAAACGTGCCGTTTTGACCAAATTTCTGCCGTTTTGCCAATACCGATTTGGACATTCCAATACACCATTTTAATCGTCTCAACGAGACCTGTCCGTTGATGGAAGAGCCAGATCAATAGAATAAAGCACTGAAAAGTTATTCAGTAAAAACCAACAAATATGCATGTAGCCATACGAAAAAACAGATTAGCAGCAGACAATTTTTCCCTGACAATTGGTGTCGCAGACAGTGGCAGAAATTTCTGTTTTACCCCCCCCCCCCCAATAAGGCTAATGATCCCTTATTTTATTATGCTTATTATTTATTATATTATGTTTCATGTTCACGGTGGCAGAAATAAATAAGGTGTCAAAAGTGGCCTCGAAGCTACCTACCTCTTTGATAGGCATACTGTCCTAAAAAGCTTTCTCCAATGCTTTCCCTCGTACCAGATGCACGGTGTCGGTTTCGATGCCTGCTGCCTGACCTCTTGTGTAATTATATACATAGATTGTAATTCAATTCACGAGTCAGATTCAATTCCAACAAAGTCATTAAAACCATTGTTAACAGAATTACTATGGAACTCGTAATGAACAGTTAAATGGCTTCTCTCCTCCATAATCACTCAATTTCACAATGAAGACATTCGCACAGTCTTGCGAATTTTCAGCAGCATCCCTACTCTCTTCATCAGGCCCTCCAAAGGTCAAATTAGGTCTCTGGTTACATCCTTGCTTGTTGTGAAGTTGTCTGAGGTCAATTTCAAATCCAGGTAACAGGCAACAAGCAAGGATGTAACCAGAGACCTAATTTGACCTTTGGAGGGCCTGATAAGACAGTAGGGATGCTGCTGCGGAGACCTAAATTTTGACCTTTGCAGGGCCAGATGAAGGCAGTAGGGGTTCTGTTGAAAATCAGCAAGACTGTAAGTGTCCTCTTTGTGAAATTGAGAGATTACGGAGGAAATAATCCATTAGACTGTTAACTAAGTCATTCCCACATTTCAGTGCAATCGAATTTTGTTTTTGTATTCCTATTTGTTAATTCAAATCAATTACTTTTTGTCCTGCATTCTGACAAAACAATTTCAATTCATTGACAATTTGACTTGCTTTTGCTCCAACAGTTTCAGTCAATTCCCGGCTGATTAAACAAATATTTTGATCAATTCCATTCAAATTGCCATGCCAACTAAACACTAAATATTTGTAAAGAAAATAAGTAGGCCTACAATTAAAATATAAAGTGAAATAAAAAAATGAAGAAAACATAATATTTGATGCTCAGTCATTACAAATTTTTCTATAGCAACCTGCATAGGGTCGGCACCAAGACTGCCACAAGACTGTACCCGACAAGAGGGCAGAGGACAATAGAAGTATTGAAGCAGGCAGGAGCCAATAAATGCATTGTCCATGTTGTAACTATCGCTTCATATTCCATCCCTTGTCACAACGTCGTCCGAGAGAGAAGTTGCGAGTTTCATTTCCCAACTCTACATCTCTAGAATCTTATTTTACCAAAGCAGTACTAAAAGCCATCAACTGTCCAGTATGAGCGTGAACTCTCGTTGAGCCAGGAGGCAAGACACGTGATTTCTACACCAGTCTGCCTGGGCCAAAAGAAGCCATCTCCTTTACCAGTTCTAAGTCGTTCAGTGTTGTTATATGCGGGTATGCCCCATCCTGACATAATCGTAGCACAAGTGATATTTTTTGCACCATATTCATATTTAGGTTAAAACCTGTACACTGTTATTGGCCGTTGTCCCAGAAAATATTTACAACCGGTCGTTCAACAATTTGCCGAATGCGGTCACAACCCAGAACAAGAGATGGAACATGAAGTATATCGTCACAGACACTACGTCGAGCCCTACAGGCTCTTATTTTATGCCACTCTACCCCATTTTTTCCCAAAAAAATTGGAGGAACTGTTTGTTCCGCGATTTATCCACCTTTATTTGCAGTGCCACCCCACATCCCATTTTTTTCGACCAAGACCTACTTTCCTGCAAGATTTTGAGTGGGACAGAAAGATGGGGGGGGGGGGAGCGGGCACACCCCTTTTTTTCCCCCCCCGGAAATTTCGGCCCCCCCCCCCCCCCCATTACGTTAATATAATAACTTGTACTTTTTTTCCCCAATATTCCGTAGGAATTACGACGACTTTCCAATCACGATTTCGACATTTGTCCCCGCCCTATCGCCGGCGTCACCGCTAGTTAAAACAGTTAAACGGAGACCTGTACTTAATAATTTCTTTGGCAGTGGTGAACATTTTAATGCAGCTTGAAGAAGCACAGGCAACAATTTCACCCAATTAAGACCATTTTCTCAAAAAAAGAAAACACGAACGGCAGCTATGCAAAAAAGAAAGATTATTTAAAGGTTCAAAGTCACGCAATGACCAAAAGTTAATCAAAACACATAGAACGGATTAAACTTTTGGTCATAGCGTGACTTTGAACCTTTAACTTTGTTCTAGACCAAGTAAAATTAAGCCTGTCGGCATTCAAAGAAAAATTTTAAAAATCTTTGTTAGACGTGTGTCATTCAACCACCATTCACCTTTTTTGAGATTTTTCTCTCTATCTGGCGCTAGTTTTGTGAAATTTCACGAAAAATTTCAAATATAGGCCTACTGAAACTGAGCTTGAAACCATTGATTTTCTGCTATGGATGTGTTACCGCAAAGGTTACAAACGATGGTATAGAAAGCATCGCCGACCTAAGCTTGAGCGCTTTAATGGTCATAAATAATACAGATTAGTTGACTACACTTTAATTCAAAATTTTGATTTAAAATATTTAACATTTAGCATTTCAGTAAGGTTTACGTTGCACATGTTAGGCCTAGCCCACACTGAATTTTTGAAAAATTATAACCTAGTACACTACTTAAAAGAAGAATAAAATTGTAATCCACGTATACCTATTATCCTTATCCAAGTTATAATTTCTTTAATAATATTATCCACGTATGTCAGTGGGTCAGATAAAAGTTGTTTCGAACTCTGATTGTTTCTATCCTCAGGACAGCCTTATCAACTCCAATCATTTCTACCGTCAGGATTGCTTTTAATTTCTTATCAAAGCTATGTAGTATTGAGTGCGTTATGTTATATGTTCAAGACACACGCTAGTGTGTCGCCCGCCAAGATGATAGACGATAACACCTATCCAGATAATTTATATATGAGCATGGCGACAGTGTATTTACAGCTAAAGTACCCAGAAGCAGAACTTTCTGCAACTGTCTGCGACACTAATTGTCAGAAAAAAAGTTGTCTGCAGCTAATCAGTTTTTATTATGTGTTATCCACATGTTTAACGGTTTTTATTGAATAACTTTTCAGTGCTTTATCCTATTGATCTCGCTACTCCACCAGTGGAAAGGTCTCGTCGAGACGATTAAAATGGTGTATCGGAATGTCAAAATCGGTCAAAAATTGACAAAACGGCAGAAATTTGACCGAAATTTGTCCACGGTGGGTTTCAACTGTACGCAATGTATCGTTGCGCGTCGCGCAGATTCTGCTACGGGGCGCTCTGCTACGCAAACTACTGAAGTTCTAAGCGATCCGTGCATTATCCTTGAAATGCTAAAACAATGAGCCAAATAACAGTTTCTTTCCCCTTCAAAAGCTGCAGTTGCAGTGCTGCATTTATTGGATGCATCCCGTTTCACGCAGTGATGGATGCATTCAGGCAGTTACGTGCTAGGTTGATGCAGGTGACCTGTTCCCACTAATACTTCCTTCCTCAATTGCTAAAAAGGCTCTATTTTTACAGTTACATCGTAGTGGTTGAAATCACAGAGCTGTCGCAAGTTAAAGCAAATACAAATACAGCCATGCAATGCAATTGGTTAATTTTGATTGCCGAAGAACACCACACGAACACCAAAGAGAACACACAAGAAAAACAAACAAGAAGATGACAGAAGTCGTCGAAAATTTAATGTGAATAGTGTATTATCTTTGGTGGTAATATGTTCTTCTTAGTTTTTTCCATAATGTTATACGAGTAATTAACAAAGGTGATTACGACATTTGCCTACAATTGGTACCAGGGGCGTCATGCCATTGGGGCACGGGTGGGCACATGCCCACCCAGCCTCATCCCAATTTCCCCAAAACGATATTTTTGGATTGTGAGCGGTTGGCCCAATTACTGCAATTTTAAAAAAGTGTCAATTTGGGTCTTCCAGCTGTCTCAAACTTATTAAAATTGCTATAAAATGCGCGAGTTTCCGGATCCCGCTGAGGAGCTTACAGTGTTCCCCCAAACTCCCTAGTTGGAAGAGGTTGTCTGGCGGGGGGCCCGCCCGCGCAATTGTGTGGGTGCACGACGCCCCTGATTGGCAGTAGCCATTTTTCCCCCCTTTGGAGCACGGTAGGCTACTTGCTTACTTGCTTCTGTACTAATCTGCGAGGGGGCCGTCTCTTTTGCTCGTCCAGCAGTTGGGCAGTGACGAACGATTTTTTTGCAAATTTCTGCAGGTGGTGCACCACTGGAAGGAAAAGACACGTACGAAATACGACCAACAAACTCTGGACAATTCTGTTGTACCTATCAGGTAGCTTACAACATGATAATTGGTAGCCTACATTTGTCCTGTCCTTTTAGTAAATAAATAAACAGCTTAGGGGAAATGCAACAGCCCCTCCACAATCTACTCACTGTGGTTATACCGTAAATCGTGGATTAAACGCCCATGGGCTTATGCAGTTAATTTGGTAAAAATAGGGGGTGGGCTTTAAATCAAGCATTATCAATTTTCTAACCTTTCTGGACATCTATTACAGAAAATTCTAAGCTTTTGAACGATCTCTGAAAGACCAATTTTTACATCCTTTCAATTGCTGCGAAGAAGGGAGGAGGCATAGGAAAGAGAGGCCATAGTGCAGGACCTGCAGGTGCTAGGAGCTAAAGGAAGAGTCCACTATTACTATAGGGAGGGAGAAGGGGCCAGTAAACATAGCAAGCATTACTATCTTTATTCACATCATATAACTTTTTGGTAATTTTTCATAGAAAAACGACACTTTGGTCCACTATTTCATAATTTTGACTTTACAGGGGTCGTAGCGGGTTTTAGGGGAGAAAAAGTAGGAAATAAGGAATTTTGTAAGTCATAAATAAGGAAAAATAAGGAAAAATAAGGAATATTTTACTAAAACGTAGGTAAAAATAAGGAACCCCTCGGCATAATATCGGGGCTTAATAACAATAAATGCGATAAAAGCTTACTCGTTTCAAGAGCATTCTTAAATCTAGGTTACCAAATCCAATGTAACAAAAATCTCTAACTTGATACCATGGCAGCAGCTGGAAAAAAGTAGCTCTTCAAGCTAGACAGCGATGGATATAGTTTTTTTTTTTGGGGGGGGGGGGGGGGGAGAACCACCACCAGACAAGTCTGACATGGTCGTATTTGAGACAAGAATTTTTTAGTAGGCCTACACTTTTTCTGAACATTTTAAAAGATTTGTAACTTGTTCTAAAAAAAATTGCCTACGCAACTTGCCAGCAATATTGTAATAATCTCCACCGAGACGTGAAATATATAAGCATTTTCTTCAGCAAGACTGCATCTCTACTATTTTAACAGTATAGTCGTTGGGAAGGGAGAGGAGGGTGTAAAAAGGAGTAAAAAACAGAATATATATCGCTACTACGCTATTTTTTCATCCTCATCTCACATTCGATGTTTCGTTTTGCTAAATAGCCCAATTCCAAAGTCGTTCGAGATAGTCTTGAAGTGTAGGGCCTAAACCATAGGAAAGTTCGTTTCGAACTGGTTAAAATCAGTGGCGTGCACAGGAGGGAGGGGTGGGAGAGACAGGGCGGGCATTGCCCCTGCCTGTTTCGAAAAAAGGCCTTTTTTCCTCTTTTTGTAAAAAAAATATGTCGTAATTTGGTTTTCTACCCGATAAACGCTGGTGCTGCAACCAGAGAAAGGGCCTAGAGGCCCAAAAAGGGCAAAAAGAAGGCCAGGAAAGGGGCATAAAATGGTAATAAAGAGAGACAAGCTTAAAAAAGGGTAAAAAAAAAACTGACGAGCAGAAAAAATACCTCAGCATGCCCTTTTGCAAACGTTGCCCCTGCTCTCTCGGTGGTCTGAGCATGCTACTGGTGAAAATGGTCTATTGGAATGTTAAAATCGGTCACAAGTTCGCGAAAGCACGCATTAAATTTTTGTTGTAGAAACCAAGATCAACATGACAAATTTCGACCCGCGATGATTTAAAGGAAAAAAGGGCAGCGGCAGTGTGCGCTATAACGTATCCAACGGCAGTGATACATTTTTATTTTATTAGCAGTATATGAAAAGCTGCTGCACGCAATTGTAGCTCATCAACTTTCCGAATATTTTCCCGTTGTCGACGCTCTACAAACTGGAAATAACCAAATGTGTGACAAAGCATTCCAAAGGAGCTTGCTCAGCAAGCCCAAAACACATAGTGATGTAATACAGAATACTTAAGGTTTTTAATACTCATTTGTTGTATCGAGAAACGAAATTACAAACAGCTAATACTAAATTTAAACAGTGGAAACATAATAGTATGCTAAGCACTTATCTAACAATTTATGCTTGGACGTTGATGGTAGACTTGTGAAAACGAAACCGTCGCGCAAGTTAAGAAACCGGAAGTGATGCTTTCCAACGTGCACGCGCAGAACGCCTCGTTACTTAGAAAACAAGTCAGGGACCAAGTACACCAATGAAGTTCGTGCCCTACGTATTGAACTCAAATATTATACGTTATTTTATTAATTTACACTTAAATTTACAAACAAAATAAGCATGGCTGAAAAAAAGTAGGGAACTGTACATCTGAAAACAGGAAAAAAGTAGGAAAATAAGGAATTAGAAAAAAAAAGTAGGAAATAAGGAAAGAGTAGGAACTCTACGACCCCCCTGCTTTACAGCATCTTAGCGGTGGGCTTTAGCTTCAACTGGGCTTTTAATACACGATTAACGGCATTAATTTATCCACTGTACAACTTTTTCCTATCCATTTTTCGAGCAAAAGCTTCGTTTGGCCCTCAAAAATTACTGAATGCTGGGACTCTGCGCGCCACAGCACTGCGTTCGCCAGTCCCAGCATTGGCAGATTTTCTTTCACACAAGTCATGGAGCATCCAAGTGTTGCCTTGCTTAGTTGTCGCGCGCAGACACACAAGAGCACTTACTCTTCTCATTTTCCAAATAAATACGGCCTATGTAGTAAAAAGGATTCCAAGACAAGAAATCATACTCAAATTCTAAAACAAACCAATCCTACCGATTTGTGAATTTTCAACAGGCTGCAAAGACTAAAGATGGAAAAAATATAGTCCTGGCCTCATCAAGCAACCACAAGAAGTTTATTTACAAGATCCCTGGAATCCAGCACGAAGTATCCCAAGGTTCAGTGCTTATGAATCTACAACGCCCCTCGAACCTTTCAATCCAGCATCTCATCAGCAGAGAACCAACTAAGGATGTAGGCCTCTAGTGGGTAGGGATTTCGCCGGGAACCGGGTAATTTCCAGGTATTGCTAACTGTGCCCTACCGGGTACCCAAATCGGGTAATCTACGAAAATACATCTATCAAAGAAAGCAGGAGGAAATTAAATGGCTTTGCAAAAATAAGTTATTTTTTTCCCCATTTAAAAAAAGAAATCCAAACTTGCATAAAAAAAAGGTAAGAAGAATGAAACATTGCACAAACTTCCATTGCCTAGCAATCATGGGTGCCCCAGAAGCAAAATTTTCTACCACTGTCTGCGAAAAAATTATCTGCAGCTAATCTGTTTTTTTCTTTTCGTATGGTTACCACATATTTATTGGTTTTTACTGCTTTATCCTATTGATCTGGCTCATCCACCAACGGAAAGGTCTCGTCGAAACGGTTAAAAATGTCCAAAACAGTCAAAAATTTACGAACCGGCAGAAATTTGGTCAAAACAGCACTTTTGTCTGCGACTAGGCCAGATTACCTGCGACATAGTCGCACGTCGCACCCCTTTCTGCCTCCGGGCTAAAGTAGTTTGGCTGGAAAGCCCACTGAGGATAAATAATAATGCGACATAAAAGGCTGAAACTTGTTTTTAAAATCCGGAGACTTTGGTCGCCTGACAACATAAAAGTCACTGATAGAAACACAGCTTAACGTTTTCTTGTTGAAAAAACAATGTAAATAAAGTTGGTATTTGCCTTGTAAGGTAACTTGTTCCCACTAATACTTCCTTCCTCAATTGCTAAATAGGCTGTATTTTTACAGTTACATGGTGGTAGTTGAAACCACAAAGCTGTCGTTAAGTTAAAGCACATACAAATACAGCCATCAATTCAATTGGCTCATTTCGATTGCCGGTGAACACCACACTAACACCAAAGTGAACACACAAGAAACAAATAAGATGACAGCAGTCATCGAAAATTTAACGTGAATAGTGTGTTCTCTTTGGTAGTAATATGTTCTTCTTAGTTTTTTACATGAAGTTATAGCCTACGAGTAATTAACAAAGGTGATTACGACATTTGCCTACAATTGGCAGTAGCCATTTTTTTTCTTATAGCACGGTACTAGCTTGTGTACTAATCTGCGAGGGTGCCGTGTAGGAGTCGGAGGAATATTCTTTCGTTAAGAGTGTATTCGAATAGGATATATTCCATTTGAATATTCACAAAAAAAAATTGTAGTGTAATTTTAATTTTATTTTATATTTTGAGTTGGTTTTTAAGTTTTCCTGTGGGCTCCGAGTCAGTACGCACTACGCTTTCTTCCCTTCCCTCTTCCTTTCCAACCAATCTGTATTAAAAATGATCCATGCGTTTTGCGTTGCTCACTTACAAGTGGAGGGAGTAGAGATTGTGAATGCGTGCAACAGTACTCCCTAAAACATTTTAAGAACTAAAGAATGTGGAAGGCAACCAGAGCCATGGTAGCCAGTTGATAGATGACGTCAACTTCAATATCACACGTGAAAGGGAAAGACACCTTGGTGAATTACGGTCATTCTGTACTGCAGTTGGCAATTCACCAGGTTTTTTATTTATTATTTTTTTTGTGGGGGGGGGGGG
>JAHWFP010202523.1:93634-107184 GCA_023313725.1 Lithobius niger | reverse complement strand
CCCCCCCCCCCCCCCCCCCCCCCCCCCCCCCCCCCCCCGGTCGGGCCTAAACATGGAAAAAATAATTTTTGAATGAATATCAAATATTGGAATATGTTTTCACCCTACTCGACTGACCCCTAGTGCAGTCTCTTTTGCTCGTGTAGCGGTAGGGTAGTATCGAAGGATTTTTTCAACCCTCTGCAAGTGGTGCACCACTGAAAGGAAAAGACACACACGATATACGACCAACAAACTCTGGACAACTACTACAGGCAACTTGCAGCATAATTGGCAGCCTACATTTTCCTGTCCCTTTAGTAAATAAATAAACGGCTTAGGGGAAATGCAACACCTCCCCCCCCCCTTCCCCTGATCTGCTCATTGTGGTTATGTTAATTGATCCACTGAACAACTTTTTTCCTATCCAAAGGCTTCGTTCTGCCCTCAAAAATTACTGATTGCTGGGATTCTGCGCGCCACATCATTGCGTTCCCTAGTACGCGGCACTGGCAGTTTTTCTTTCATACAAGGCATGGTGCATCCGAGTGTCGCCTTGCGTGTTGTCCGGCGCCGACACAGAGGAGCACTTCTTCTTATCAATGGGGACTTGATTTTTAGCGCTACTCTCCAAAATGGCGACTGACTAACATGTTCAAATTGTCATATCTCGGTAACTGTACCAGCAAGAAACAAGCAGTTTGCGGCGTTGCATGCAGAATTAAAAAGGCTACACTCCCAATTATGCAATACTGCTACTAGCCTCTTTACCTGATTGGAGTGTCATCATTGTTTCAAACAATATTTAAACATTACGTACCAACACAACTGCTAAAATTGTGTCTACATGGCGAGGAGGTGATTGATAATGGTGAGTGAATTTTTAATGTCTATTGGCTAAATGGCTAGTGCTATATAATTCATATTCATGAAGGTTGCAGAGACCTACGCGAAGGCCTTACAAAAAAATGGCATGGTGAAAAGATGCGAGTGTCACCTCGTAAATACGGGAGGCTACATGCCCGAGTCGCGTCCTAAACCACGTGCCAAGAAGGCCGTGCCGTGACATGCACGTCACGTGACTGGGCTAGTCCATTCAGACGGCCAAAGATCTGCTATTCTCGTTCGTCAGTGGCTAACTCATGATGACATCACGACAAACAGCCGTGGCTCGTCTGCTATTTCCACAACAATTGACGTACGTCAGACAATGTAAAAATGGAAAGGCTGCGTCTGTAGTCCCGGTGACGGGACCCAGGTTTGAAAGGCTCTGGTCCCAGTGAATCAATTGAAAACTAGGCATTGAGCTTGTTAAAGTGAACATAACCTGTCTAATCATGCGATACGTAACCTAACTTAACCAAACTTTAACAATTCCAAAGTAACCCAAATATTCCGTAAAACTACTTTTTTGTGTTTGCGCGGATCCATATTCACAAAGCTGCGGTTCCGGCAACGCATCCGAGATAGGCTTGAAACAGTTATGGACCTACTGGTACGAGATACTTCCTAATGTAGGCTAAATTTTGTAAATAAGCTTCTTGTGGTGGCCCAATGATACAGGACTATATTTTGTCCATCTCTAGTCATTAGAGCCTGTCGAAAATTTGCAAATTGGTAGGATGTTTGTTTTTGAATTTGAGCGCGATTTCGTGTGTTCGAACATTCAAAGTATGATGGTTCCATTTTTTCAATTAAATAGAGGGATGTTTGGCCTTTTACTTTATTGTTGCTTGTGATGTAGTCTGGTTTAATTTTATAATATTGTTGGTATGAGTTTTTTTTTTTTTTTTCCTTGAGCCAAACAAAAAAAAAATTATTTGTTTGCAGTTACCCGACCGACCCTATTTTTGCAAGCCGACCCTAAACATTTTTTCTTTCTAAGGAAAAAAGTCCCCTCCTTTATTTTGACGCTCCATCATACTATACAAAAATTGGTGTTGAATGTATTTCTCTTTAATTTTGTCTACAGCACCAAGCATGCTTGTTGATTAATGTATCTTTATTGCATTAAAAAATAATAAATTCGAATTTTTGAAGTAAGACTTTCTGATTCAGTAACAAAAAAAGAAGCTAAAAATTTTTTTTCCGATCAGCCCTATTTTTTTTAACTGCGTAACGCAAACCCAAACAATTTTTTTTTTTTTGTTTGGCCTGAATATGTAGGCAGCATAAGAAGTTTGTCTTCTATTTTTTTTGTATTTGTTAATATTATCTGGTTATTTGCTTTTATTGCTATCCGTTACGCGATCCTCTGGGGAGCAACTAAACAATATGTTGCGTGCATCGACGCCTACGGAGTGAGCGATTTGAAAGACGTGGACAGTAAGCCGTCTTCTTTAACGACGTAAAAGCCTCAGAGTTCTGTGACATACTGTGTTACGTAATGGTTGGCTCATAATCAACAATCCATCACCTTTAAACGGGCAACACCTTTCCACCGCTGCAGCACTTGCAGTATAATGACGTCATGGAAACCTTCACGAAATGATTCAAGATGTGAATCAAAATAAAATCAATGACAAATCAATAGTCTGCTGCCTTGACTACGTTGCAACGACGAGTCCGAGTTTTAATAATGACTAACATTTGAGTGTGGGAGTCAGAGGAAACATCTGAGGATAACTACCTCAAAAATTGAACGACTACTGCAAGATACGAGTGCTAGATGCTATGGCAAAAAAGTGCTCCGATATTAATAACGTCAGTATGTCATACCACACATGCTACACGCAAACACCAACCAAATAATTCTACTTTCAAGCTGTGTAACTCACTGTTAGTAAATGTTGCCGGTATCAACAGCATTGCATCATCAAAAGACGAATACCATTTTTCGCACCACGATGCTTCACTTATCACTGGAGGCGGCCATGTTTGGATAGCGCCGCAGAAACGGACAACTCCTTCCGCTTAAATTAAAACCAAAAGGAAGATTTGGAGGAATTAAAAATTAATATGAAAGTTATTAATTTATTTTTCAAACGAACCTACAACGAATTTGTCTTTTGTATAAAGATTATCGATTTTAGTTTATGAATGAACCAACCGCGACGCAAGCGTCAGTATGGCACGCCCAACTCCCAAACGTACTGGTAAACGATTCGATTGACGCGTTTCCTTGAAGCCGAACGACGCAGACGGTTTGAGCATTGCATTAAATACTCGAAAGGGAATGTCAGTGTGGAAAAAGACATTCGAATACAGTTGACGAAATAAAGTTTCCACATTAGGGCCGCCGACCGCCTGGTGTCAGTAATCGTCCATTCGCCGTCAACTCCTACCTAAAACAAAAAAAATTCGAAAATCTTCTAAATTTCCCCTAAAATTCAGGAATAATTTGGGAAATTCACAAACATTTCCTACAAATTGAGGAATTTTATTTAAAAAAAACTTGCCCTATATTTCATAAAATTTGTAAAATTCCTTCCTAGCCTGTATTTTTCCTAAATTTTTGGACGAAACCATTTTTTTTGTAGAAATCGCGATGTGGCTGAGGGAATTCTTGGTAATACGTATCAAAAAGCATTTTTACCCAAAACACTACGTCACTCGCGATTGCTGTAATCCTACATACTATCCTTCCATTCGACCTTGCCGTTCTATTCGTCAACGTCGGTCGTTGTTGGGAGGCCATTTTGCAGTTGGTCAGAAAGGCTGACATCAGAGATGGAACTGACCCATGGGTCAATGGGTCACATTTGTGTCATGGGTCATAGCGTTCACCCACTGACCCATGCCAATCTTACCTGCGGTAATCAGTAGTCTTTACACTAGTACTCTTTAAGAAATTGTTCTTACTCGTTCAATTAAATAGTTTCCCCAGAAGGCTAAAATCCCAAAATAAAGGAACGGGGGGTGGGGGGGGGGGAAGTCCCTTTATATACTGGTATTTATCACCAACCTTCTTTTTTTTAACGTAGTATACTGTATTATTTTTTCATAGCGTGGGATGGGTCACAGACGGTGGGTAACATTTTGTTCTTTATTGGGTGGGTCAAGTGGGTCAGGTGGGTCATGGGTCGGAAAACGTGACCCACTTCCATCTCTGGCTGGCATGAGTAGATGTTGAACCAAGGCGGTTGAACAGATGTTGAACAGAGGCTGACCAGAGGAAACTTGATTACCCTTTTTCAAAATTATCGTGTTTAATTATGAGGGCAACTTCTTCCAATCTTTCTTTACGTTGTAGAAATATTCTGCCACTAGAGGGCATGCGTATAAAATTTTACAACCTAACATACATAAAACACAGACCAAAGGTTTATTTTCGTATCGTATCATATCCAATTGGAACGAGCTACCGGCACATGTGGTGGAGGCCTCGACCATCAATGTATTCAAAAACCGGCTTGAGCTTTAGTGTTACTGGGTACAGAATAGCAATTTAGCCATTGGTAAAAGAAATTTGAAATCTATGTTTCACCCCTATTGTTGAAAGGTATTACCGTTGTTGAAGTTGCACACATGTTTTTATGAAATTATGTGCAGCAAATATGAACTTTGTTGCGTTATGCTTATTAAAATTCACTGTAAAGCCTACATGAAATGAAACTTTATTTATACAAAGTTAAATTGTTATTTTTACACAGTGAATTTCTTCCTAACCAAGTGTAGTGTGCAATACAAGTGCACACATACACTTATATTGGCTGTACAGGCCTCTTTGTTACCTCTCTTTTAATATTTGTTATTTTGGTTACTTCGACTCGATTAGTGGTGATTATTTTAACAAAGTTAGAAAAAAAATACAATTGTCTCCGACATAACTACTGGCGTCAATCCTAGATGAGAGCTAATCGTTACGTGTTGTAGCATTACTATAATTACGAGGAAATTAATTAAAGCGCTATAGATATTAAACTTGAAGACTACCTGTCAAAATATTGTATGTAGCCACTGGTGGTTCAAGGACTTGGTCGAAGGGGGGGAGGGGGTACAAAAGGACTTGTAAGCTGTTACAAATTACATGTAGGCTTTGGTATAAGCCTAATATATATTTTTTTTTTGGGGGGGGGGGGCAGGAACAAAATAATCATAAAACATCGCTCATGAATGCTTTGTAATTCTTTGTGTTCATGTTCGTCAAGGTCGCTGTCTTTATGAAAGCCTATGCATGAAATTCCATGTTAAACGTCAAACTTTGAAACCATATACAGCTTCCCTGGAATTGACATAGACTATCGAAATTCAGTATGACAGCAATCGAACCTTATGGACTCCAAAGCAATGCTATTTTAATGTGACTACAATGATTTTGTTGGGCAAGTTTTGCTTACCCAGGGATAAAGCCAATGAACCGATTTTAAACTTTTATAACTTAAACCGTAGGTATGAACAAGGCCTAGGGCATTTTGAACACTTTTATTACAACTACAATATTCTTGTTGTCCTTCTTCTTCTTCTTAGGGAAATTTTGCTTCCACCGACACATCGAGAGAACGAATTTTCACCTTCTATAGCTTAAAATGCTGACAGCTATTTATTGTGACTGATTTATCTCTGAAAGCGTTCCTCTCAATTATCTCATACCGCTCTTACCTCATATCAAAATTCTAGTTTTTTGATTTACTTGAAATGTATTAAAAAATAATAATTACTGATATCAATATTAAAAAAAAAATGCTTAGGCGAATAAAGCATTAAAAAAAACGTAATGCTCTAAAGGGTATACAAGAGAAAGACATGTAAGCCATTAGTATATCCCTAATACTTGTAAAAGAAACATAGTAAGCCTTTTTTTTTAAAGTTAAAGCTCTAAGTGAACTGATACAAGAACAAAACATGTAAGCGATCAGCGTTGTACTAATACGTGTAAAAGACACTCCAGCTATTTTGGGGGATGCTGGAGATTATTTTATGCGTATTAGTGCGACGTGTATTTTACGTTGTTAAGCGTTATTTTGATAATAATATAAGTTTTTCGTGTCTCCAGATTACGCGTGGACACTTTAAAACTTTCCTCTTATGTGTGTAAAGTAGGTAAATATTATATTAAAGGAATATTACAGACCTGTAGGAGGGGATAGGATTGCCCCCACTTTATCCCCCCCCCCCCAATCCCCTCCCTGATCCGCCACTGTTTGTAGCATTCATCTAAGTTCTGCTTAACACATTATCCCACGTCAGAATGTAACAATTTAGGCGTGTTCTATGGCATGCTTTCTGGGATGGAACATTATTACAGAAGAGCGCTCGCAGGCTACTAATAACTGCGTCAATTTGACATCTGCAGTGTAGCAGAATTCGTTCACACATTTTGTATGTAATTGACAGACATTCACATAGTGGGTTTACATAGAGCGCTTGTATATTTTTAGCACACCGTCAACTGGTATCCTCCTCCCGTGAAATATAAGTTCATGTAACTGATTTTCATTACGTTTATGGTAAATCATTTCTCAATAAACCAGTCTGCAATTAATGACGCAGAATCACTATAATACAAGTAAGATTGCTCATTTTTTTTCCAACTGAGAGCCGTGCAATGTGATGTCATCACTAAAATTCATAGTGTTTAAGTGGTAAATTCTATTAATGTCCACCGGAAACAGGAGTGGTCCTAAAACTGAACCTTGGGGCACGTCCACAGTCCGTAAAATATTGTACACTCCTGTACACTGTGACCTGGTCGGACACTTCCGTTCGTCTGAGTCGAAGGAAATTTTGTTATGTTCAATGGAAAAGAACAATCTCCGTAGCGCAGTTCCTTCCATCATACCCAATGTCGGCAGAACGTATACTCTTGTTTTCCTCGTTCATGCAAAGTGAACAATTACCCTCTTCTTCAGTACCGTCACGTAGCTTTATGTTGGGTTGAAAAATTAACTAGCATTCTCAGCTCGTGTCTACTGGTAAGTAGACTCAAGACACCACAAAATATTTCGACGCCAATGTGCTGGAAACAGTCTTTAGTTGAGAATATTTATGCATTGGCTTAAAATCAAGAGCTTGAAAAAGAGCTTCTGCTTAAGTGAAAGACAAAAGAGGATTCTCCCGACAGACGTACTGTGTAAAAACTGTGTTTTTGAATTACCTGTTTTTTTAGGAGAGTATAAAGCGGGGGTGCAGAATTGTACCGACACGAGTTGTGTTTAACTCCGGAATTTTCATAAACACTGACCCCTGTGTTGGACCCGGAATTACAGTAACTCCAGATTCGTAATTTGCTTTAAAAGTGTCTAAAACAATCCGGAATTGTAGTAACACAGAGTTACCCTAACTCTTGTCTAATTTGACAATAATATGGTTGCGGTTTCTGATGTTATATGTATAGCCGCAGCGAACGCGGCAGGGACGTTATTTAATCATCAATAAAATCAGGAGTCACGGTAACTCCGTGTTACCACAATTCCATATTATTTCAGACACTTTTAAAGCAAATTACGAATCCGGAGTTACTGTAATTCCGGGTCCCACACACGAGCCATCATTTAAGAAAATCCCAGAATTAACGTAACTCCGTGTCGATACAATTCCGGCGCCCCTATAAAGACGCTAGAATACAGAAGTATTCGGCATGGCTCAGACACTGATCCTATATTTGCCTAACATGGATTTTTTTAAACCAAACTCGGAAGGGGTACTACCGGTGTGAAAATTGTGAAAATTTGCTATTAGTAAAATAAAATATGATAAATGTAAAAAAAAAAATGCAAGTGGTGGTGTGAAAAAAAGCAAAACGAACGAACGCAATTAAAAAGTCTAGACGAAAAAGCAGTAACAGCTTGCAGAAACAGCGGCTAAAATTGTGTTATGGATTTGTGAAGCTTGGAACAGTTCTGATTTTTGAAATCTTGTCATAAGTTCAATTATCTTGTCAATTATGGCACCGCTTAATAATTCGAATGTTAAATGAAAACTAGAACATTGCTACTTTCGGTAGCAATGTTCAAGTTTTCATTTAACGTCCAAAGTATTATTCGATACGATTAAGTTGGTGAATGTTTCGGTGTGTTGATATCACTCCTTTGAAGGGCCGAACCATTCGGAACTTGGGGGCCCCTTTTACCAGTTTTGGTTTTTGATATGGTATCAATCCTTTTTTTTTTTTAATTGTTTATTGACTCAACTCCACTACCGTGCAGATGAGTAATAACGTGCCATTTCAACAAGAAATTGGTTTTCAACAACTTGCTACTACCATGCTACTACCTTTTGCGTATAGGCCGAACCATTCTCAACTTAGTCACCTCTTTATAGGTTTTTGGTTTTAACTTTGTTGTAATTTGTTTTATTTAGTTAGTTTGTGCGTTGATATCACTCCTGTGAAGGGCCGAACCACTCTCAACTTGGTGGCCTCTTTACCAGTTTTTGGCTTTGTTTTTACAGTTGGTTTTTTTTCGTGAATTGGACGTGAATACAATTTCTTTGCAACGTGGTTTAGATTTATCGTGATACACTAGTGTGTGTCTAGGCACGCACGTCAGTATACACGTTCTCATTGTCCGAACTTTGGACGTCCAATGAGAGACGATGCCGACAATATTAACAATGGTTATAACAATATTTTCGTACTTACGCGCCCTCCCACGCCATCCACGTTATGCCCCCAGGCCATAAACCATTAAAGGTACGCAGTTCGTATTGTACAGCACCCTTTCGTCCAATATCATAGCTGGAAGCCTTCCCGTTAGCTCGGTATCGATGAATAATCACCCTATAGGATTTAACATGGCGATGAGCGAACTAGCTGGCTAGCTAGTAGTAACACTTTTTCAACGTTATTGAGGGTCAGATTTTGCATTGAAAGCAGCTTAGCTGGCATTCCTACACGAGTTAATTTTTCGCAGGTGGCTCATTACTCTCGATTTCAACACAATTTAATCTTTTTTATCGCATTATTATTTTTCCCCAAGTACCTGAAATGTGCCCAACTATGCTTCAAGATATAAGACACTGACGCTATGGCGTCGCGCTACAATGGTTCACAACCTCGACAATTGAATTGATGTGATGTTTGTTGTGATGTTTGTTGCCTAACTTGGCGCGACACACTAGCGTGTGTCTAGATATAACACCCTTAGGTTAGGATGAGATGCACACAGCAAACTCAGCAAAGAAAATGGAGAACGGCCGACAATGTGAACGGATGTTCCCTGTAGCAATCAGGAACAAACGAAATATTGCATAATTAATGTTGGCTATTAGAGCTAAGTGGAATAGTTTGAAAGTTGGTTGAGTAACAATCACTGCATGCACGATTGTTGCTGCGGGCTTAGCACGCTTAGAATCAAAACGGTGAAACCGGCAATTCACCAGACTGAGAATAAGAATGACGTCCTCCATTGAAAACGCTATTTACTTTCCTAAGAAGACCAAACACCAGGAGTTCCAAGGGAGGGGAGCAGGCATGGGGGATATTTCAGACCACACAAAGGCTGCAGATGGGGAATCTGACCACACAATGGGGGAATGTCGTGAGGGGGGGGGGAGGCAGGCAGTCGGCTCACCGTTTTCAATTCATGCTGTCCAGTAAATTTCGCTTGCCCATGCGGGAACCACCTAGACCGGGGGTACTGCTAGTTAATGAATAAACGAGGGTATAACAATATTTTTATAATGACAAATTTTAAAGGCATCCTGACATGAATTAGTAAAAAAAAAAAAAAAAATCGACAAATTGCAAAGAAAACTTTTGATTGAAGAATTGTGAAACAGTGAAAAAGGAAGAAACAGTCATGCAAAAAAAAAAAAATTAGGCACGGTGTGCGAAAAATGTGAAAAAAAGCAAAAGTAGGTGTATCAAATATTAAAGACAATATCTTCTAACCTGACCAAAATCGTTCTTCTTTGGTAGATATACAACAAAATGTGAAAAAATGAAAAAAAGGTGGACGAAAAATGTAGAAAAAAAAAATGAAATATAGGAACGTGAACAAGGCAAGTACCCCCCGGCATCACCCCCGAAACTGGTAAATTTGTGTAGTTAAAAAATGCGTTCCCCTCAAGAAAATGTTAAAAGACTTACAGTCCCTTTAATTGTAGCTCAGTCGGTAAATCCTTTGGTGTATGGAACTACGAAAAGTAATGCTAGAATGAGTTTTGCCTAAGCCGAATTTTTATTTTCAATATAAATAAAAACGTCTATTTTTACTGGTGAACATAAAATCAGTGAATGCTTTATTCCTTGTTGTTCGTGCACTCGTGGATATATTTAGCCTCTCACCTGGAGTACTTTGGATTAAAGGAGATTCCTCCTTGTCCAATAACAGCCACGTCCAGTTCTCAACCCACGCAACATACTACCGCGTGATTCAGCGTAGACAAAATGTCACTTCGGATATCTTCTTCTAGTGACATGGTGTTGCGCGTGCGATAAGAGAACATCGATGAAACGAGGGTCACACGACAGAGCATGATTGCCAAAACTGTGTCGTCATAAACCGGAAACGCTGATACGTCACGAAAGTGGAGCCAACAACTAAGCGCACCAATCTGTAAATATGAGCAGGATGCCGGAAAAACACTTCCCAATATTCAACAGAAAACTTCCTAGACGCTATATTTTAAGATGGCTTTTTAGCAAGGGATTGACTAACGGTAAATAAATGCTAAATTATTTGGAAACCTTACTTTTAATGATACCGACTTGATTTACCCACCAGTCAAATCCTTTCATCGTTATGGTTCAGAAAATCATAACAAAAACCTGCGCAAGTGCTTATTTATTTTTAAAAAGAATTATTAAAACATGTTAAAACGCTACAAACAGCCGTAGTTAGGCGGACGCCATACTGCGAGATGAGAGCACAACAAGAAAACCTGATTTCGGCCAGAACATTAGTAAACGGAAATTATCTCTGGCCGGAGATGTTTTTGGGTGCGGTTTCTGATGTTATACGTTTAGCCGCAGTGAGCGAGCCAGTTACTTGACTAAAAAACAGCATTTTAGTGAACAGTGACCATGATTTTTTTTTAAATACATATTTGTTTTCGATTTTCTTCCGTAAAATCTGCATATTGGGGTAAATCAAGTTCGCTGTTCACGAAAATGATGCTCATTTTTTTTCCCAAATGACGTGCCTCGCTAGCGCAACAGCACTCGCGGTGGCTAACCGTGTAACATCATAAAACTCCACCAAAAACGTGTCCGGCCAGAGGTAATTTCCATTTACTAATGTTCTGGTCGAAATCAGGTTTTCTTGCTCTCAGGTGTTTCAGGCTCTCACCTCGTAGTATGGCGTCGGCCTCACTATGGCTGTGAGTAGCGTTTTAACATGTTTTAATAATTTTTTTTTTTTTAATAAGTAAGCGTTTGCGCAGGTTTTTGTTATGATTTTCTGAAGCGTAACGACGGAAGGAAGTAGGTGAATTACGTCGATGGCGTGTAAAAGTAAGGTTTCCGAATAATTACCAAATAAATAAACCCTTGTGACCGTATTTGATGTGGAGAATCGAGAAACATTGATAGGAATATATTCTGTACGGCATGCCCCTTTAAAAGTAATGGACCTGGGTTAAAAAAAAAACGAAGCAAGTTGGACTTGTTCCTTCATATACTGTGCAATATCTTGCTACCATTTCCAATAGAAATCGAATGTGGGGATTTCTTTCCGACCTGGAATGGTTTCATCAGGACACGCAGGTGGCGCTGGTCTCGAACAGATATCGTCTCATCTCTCGGGCTCATGAGACCTTGCCACTGACAATTGTACATCACGCAATGTTAACATGAATTCAACGCGTTACCGCTTGCGTGCTAGCAACCAAAAGCGGATATTTGAAAGGTGTAGAGATGAGTGAAAATGATGTTCATTGAAAGCAAGCGTGATTTTCTCTTTTTATCGTTTTAGCAGTGGTCGTTTATTCTGCTACTAAATAAACAATAAATCACAAGGGGAAGGTTAACGAGACAAAAGCAGTCAGCATTAAAATTTGGCCTTGTGAGAATACACGACACACTATTATGAAAAATAGAGAAAAGACGACTACCACAAAACTGGGACTCCTAACCTTATCACAGTCTCAACCTGCAGTCACAGTCACACAGTCCCTTTCCCTTCTACAGTCACAATCTCAAGCTACAGGATTTGACTTCTAGACTCAACTGTCGCGTTTGCTTTTTCACTAAGCGTGTGGTGTTCCTGTGGAACAGTCTGCCTGAGCTTGTTGTTTCTGCTCTCTCGCTGAATAGCTTTAAGACTCGACTTGACTCTGGTAGGTTTGTTCGGTGTTTGTGGGAGTGGGGGGGGGGGGTATCTTACTGTAAACAGAGAAGGCTCAAACACCTCCTAAGCTCGGCTGGACACTTAGCCATGGCCCGTCCCGATTGCGCAAATGGAAAGACGCCAAGCCTAGTATACAGGAAGTCCCGGAATCGTATCCCAATCGGAACACCTGCTTTTCCGTGTTTCTCAGATTATCGTAACCTGATTTCGCACCAGGCCAGTCTTTAATGCCGACTTAGCTTCGTTTGCTGTTAAAGTAATGTTACACTCTTTCACTCTTTACGAATGGAGGGGGAAGGACGGCAAATAACTAGCTCGTGTGTCAAAAGTCCCATGTTCAAAGACTGACCCTCATCACACTCCTAGGCATTTAGCAACAAATTTGGCCAAGTGTCGGCAAAGTTCTGAGTAATACCCTTGTAAGGTTTAGCGCTTCTGACGGCCATGATGTAAGTAGCTTGGAAACAGACGAATTTTAAGTTACAGTTCGGGTTCATGGGGCAGAAAGCTATGCTGAAAGCTTTGCCACACAACGCGTGTCCTACATTGCAGCCAATGTGTGCTATGCTACAGGCAGTGATTTTGTGTTATGCAGGAAGTGGTGTTGTATGCTACACGGACGACAATACATTGTGGTGGTCCTTGGTGGCTGAGCGAAGGAGTCCTCCTGGCCTGAAATTGATCGAATACGTAACTACAAAGGGATGCCCTGGTACAGCCGCTGCTAGACGTGTTGAGCAGAGTGGTGTGGCACACTACCAGCTTCGTTCAGCAGTTGTTGGGTTTATTCTGGTCTATTTCGGAGATTCTTTCTCACTGCATTTCGCTTGTCATGATCCGAGGTTTGATTGATCATTGAACTCAAAGCAATCAACCAATCAGTTGATTCATTATAATAGACTAAATAGCAGTGCAGGAACTACATGGGAGCAAGAAAACAGCATCAATCTCAGCATTGTCATCCGTTGGTTTGGACAGCAAGCACTGAAAAGTACAGCATTGTTGTCATCCTATATCCTAACACCAGAGGCGCACGGTGACGACGTTCGTGAAGGCGTCTGGTGTTAGGGTATAGGGTTTCTCTGCTCCGCCCTCCGCCCCATATTTCCCCTTTCGTAGTATTGTGGGCTTTGGGACCATTGTCCCCATCTCTGTTTCTCTGTTGTGCTTCGAGCAGTGTGCAGTTTCTAGCTTCTAGTTTCTGGTGTATTTGTCATATCTTGTAAGTAGTGGGAGTATGGGTACGGGCCCAGACTCCCTGGAATAAAATTCAAATTTGGGTTTGGAGTACTCACTTCTCTTCCTTATGGTGATTACGTTGGTTTGGGCAACAATTACTGAAGCTACGCACAGACTCGTCCATTGGGTTAGCCTGGACCACAATCACTGAAGCTACGCACA
>JAHWFP010202523.1:28307-85782 GCA_023313725.1 Lithobius niger | reverse complement strand
AAAGCAAAGTAAAAAAGAACGAAACCAATTAAAAAAACCTGTAAAACCACATTATAATCCATCAGTAACGATCACAATATTGTAGGTCAAAAAGTGTTAGCTCTTAGGCCTACTTTAGCCTTTAGGCCTAATTTCTAGTTTTTTGGCCTAATATTTAGTCGTCATTTATTTCGTAAATAGCAGCCGCGTTTGAGATTAAGTCTATTCATTAATGCACCACGGTTTCCAGTCCACACGTTGCCGTGGCAACGAGGAATATTTAAACTATTAGATGCAGACATGATGTTTCGTGCTGTGTTTAAATACGTCGTCCGATGTATTGTTCGTTTTATATGTATAGCTTCGCCGTGATACGACGATTTCGGTTTCATATTCGGGATTCCCATCGCTAGTGTAAATACCAGTTTCGTTGCCATGCTGAGAGTAATCCCTCCAAGCATTCGTTTTTTCAAATGATGCTAAGGTGTATCGTACCGGAATCCTTTTGTTTTTTATGTTTGCATTTCTTCCTGCAGTGGTTGAATGCAAGGGCCAATTGTTATGATTTCATTGAGTTACGTCGAAAAAGGTTATCATATAGAAAGAAGAAACGAATATTTAATTTTCCGTGTTTTTTTAAGTTCACTTGAGTACCACCAGCAAGGTGTATGCGTCGTCGGATTTCCTTAACTATTCACGATTCCAAATTTACAATGGTGAGTGTTAGAAATAAATTCGAAAATTTGTTATTTCTCCCGTAATAATTGTTTGATTTACGTCAAATTTTGGCTCAGCAATACTGTTTGTGGTATCAAGCGTTGTACCAAATTTCATTCCAATCCGATCTTTCATTTGGGCTCCACCCAGACTAAAAATGTGCAACCAACGGACCAACAGACCAACATTTTGCAATTTGGTGTCCGTTATAGGCTACGCTTCGCTCGCTCGCTCCGCCAATAATCGAGATAAAACAATTTTAGACGATATCACGATTTCAGTGTACAAAATTAAAGGCCATTTAGTATTTACACTTTCAGGTGATTTACCTCTGTTTTAGGCCTACAATTTTAAGCCTTTTCCAATGCCTCCGAACATTTAAACGAATAATGATTGAAGTGGGTGCTAGATAAAATATTAATTAGATGAACCAAAGGCACTAGCAGATATTGGTTTATATCACGAGAAACATGAAGAAATAACACTCAATATTTCGCTAGCTAGAGCTACGAACTTTTTCATGAGGATGAGAATATAGTTCAAAGCATGTGACAGTCAGCGTGTGTCACATAGTAGAATTACGACCTTAGGAAGGGTAAGGCGAATTCCTGCCAACCGTGCAATCGTGCAAGGATTTGTAATGTAATTCTTTCAGTTTTTCATACTAGATACTTACTTTTTAAGCACTGATACTTTGTTAGAAATGTTGGAAAATTTAAGCAAAATGTGGAGTTAGCAATTCTTACTGTTTATCTTTACTGAATTTCGTATTTCTCCATTTGTTACCTGGTTAATTTAGTGACTTAAAGGAGAAACAGTAGAAGTATAAATTAGCTAAGATGAAAGTTGCGTCTTAGACCTCAAAATGCAGCCATCTGACGGTTAATAATTTTTCAGCTATGGAAAAAGTGACTTGGCCAATTTGCGAATAAGCTTTCAAAATCTCACAAAGGGGGCGAATCGCCCCTTTGCCCCCGGCTACTCCCCCTCCCCCCCCCCCCCCCCACACTAGTTACGCCACTGAGCATAACAGTATTCCATTGTTGAAAATAAAAGATGATAATCAAATCAAAAAAAAAATCTACATCTTGCATATTACAATCATTGTTGAGATCTGGAGATAACCATCGGGTGTTCACATCGGCAAACGTAAACAAACTCTCTATAGCTGAAAAGCCATCGTCCTTGCAAACGAAGTGGCCTGCATTTACGTAGTAGTTAGAAACAAATAGTTTAGGTAGGTCTACAATAATTCAATGTCAAAATATTTCTAATGAAATAGGCGATCAAAAAAACTGAAAACGGAAAAGAAAAAAAGAAGTGGTATCATACCAAAAACTAAAACTTGTAAGAAGGCCTCCACGTTTACAGTGGCTCGGCCTTTCAAAGGCGGGATATCAACAGGTAACAATGGTTAAGTTTCCCCTTTAACATCTGAAGTACTAGTCGATGGGATTATTCTCAGCATGGCGGCCTTTTTTTTTTTTTTTAACAATTTTAGTTTTTGTTAAGTTCTTAACAGAACCAAACTCTTTCTTGTTCACCTTTAGTGTACATTTTTTAGTATTGGATGGGGGAGGGGGGGGGGAGGGAAGAGCTCTGGCCTCGCAGAGCAAATCGCAGTCGCTAAGCAACATTATAAATAATAAACAAATGTAATAAACTACTTCAAGCAAAGAACGAGCGAAACGAAAACCTTCAAAAAACCAAAAAGATTGAAGCTCAATGCAGTTACCAAATTTTGCCTCTAGCCGGGTTGGGAGGGGGAGAGAAAATGACCCACTTCTGTGCTATATGTAAAGGGGGATGGAAGTCGGGACGCGGTTCACGAATGAAGATTGACACTTCAATTCTAAATATTATTTTAATTAAAAATTGTACACCTTCATTCAATTACGTACGTTCATTTTGTAGCAGTTTCACTGCTTTACGTTTTGACTAACTGCACATTTCCTATAATACACATGGACTTCTCTACATAACTAGGAGACAGGTTCTGCGTTGTACGCGTTTTGGGAAAATCGTCTAACGTTCCTGCCTCGCTAGCTGCGGCCGTACATATAACTTCAGAAACCGCACCCATATTATTGTGCAGTTAGACGATTATCCATTGTACGATTTTCCATTATACGATATTCCGTTTACACGATTTGCCAGATTGTTTCGTTAGGCAGATATTAGACAATTACCACATTAGACGATTTTCCAGTTAGATTTTCATCCAGCGCCCCATCCTCACCCCCTCTTCTTCATCTTCTTCTCCCCTTTCCCATCTCTTCCTTTTCTCACTCCCCCGATTCTTCCCTTCCCTCTGCACTCCCTATCTTCTCGTCTCCCTTCTCCTTTTCTTCCCGCTCCCTCCCTTTCCGCCTAGATTTTAGCGCAGTCCCGAAAAGACGCATACCTGTGTTTCGCTGAATGCTGAAAAAAAAAACAAGAGTTTCATAAAGAAATACATAAACTGCTTATGCAAAAAATCGCAATATTAATATTTTCATAGACCAAAGACAAAGCTCACTATTGGGCTAAAGTTTACATTAGGCACATACTCGATATCCTTAGGATATTGATTCCAGATGGCTCCAACACTTTCCTAAAATGTAATGTTTTCCTCTTCCATTTTTGGGGCAAACGCACCGTTCGGCCGTGGTGAATGTTTAAAGTTAGCATCGCGCCGTGCCGGAAAGCATGAAACTGGGCGAAAGTCCGGCAAGTGAAACGCCAAACCCCAACCAGTTCATTACCTCAAGTGAAATGCCGAAGCCGGTTCCTAACCTAACCTAACCGACAATAACAACAAAACCACACGAAACTGACAATAACAACCCACCTAATTGAACGGGAAAAAAATATCAGCTGGGAACATGGGAAGAAAACGGCCTCTCGTCCGTCAGCGCAAAGAGTGCGGCTTTCATTAATATCTGAAGCCTTTGCCCAGACAATTTTTTGGGAAAATATTGTTCAGTTGATCATTTTACGTCATTCTAGCTCAACGAGAGATCAATCGGTGAGGAGCCCTTATTCTTCCCATAAGCCGCGTAAAGTAAACTTATTCCCTCTATTGTTTATTTTACTATTGAAAGTGATCGTGGAATGAATTTATAATTCTGCCTTTATTCCGTTAGCTACGCACCTAGTATGCACTATCCCGTTGCCTCACACGTTTGTCGAATTGATCTACAACAAACTGTTACACTAAATAATCGATTATACAATAATTACCTGATTAGCAGGAGCCACATAATTACCCGAATTGCCAATATGCGTAGTATCCTAGGACAGCCTTCCGGGCGAACCGTAAAGTAGCCACCATTTTTGTTCAGTGGTTCGTCAATACAAAGAAGAACGATAATTGGTAGGACGATTAATCCTGTGTCGATTAATCTTTGCGTCAATAGCCCAACAACAGATAGAATTCCATTTTTCGTGCATGTTGTCAAAACCTGAAAAAAGCTGGGCCAGTTCAGGTTCAACTTTTTTTTCATACAGAAACATAATTGGCAAAAATTTTTTAGCCAAGGACCTACAACCCTTCATATGCAAACGCTTTAACCATAAACATTTCAATAACAACGTCTACAATTTGCTGGCACGTCTTCTAATCGAAATCTTCTAACCGATCTTCTTTCGGTTTAAGGTTGTCTAATTTTAGCTGAAGCATGATTTTTTTTTTCCAGATCACCAAAGAAAATCCTAAAGTCAAAACGTATAGCCTGCTGACAATGCCACCACGTTCATGCGACCAGACACGGTTTGCAAGGTAGCAATGATTCACGACGTGCATCGGAGTTATCAAGTTTTAGGAACTGTTGCACCCCATAAAACGTTAGTTGCCACTCTTTTGCCAGCGCTGGCCCAAAAAACAATGCTTTAACAATGATAAAAACAACAATATTTTTTCCGGCAGAAAAAGAAAAAGAATTTATCGGAGGAAACAATGCAGAAGCAATGGTGTAACAATAATGCTGCACACAACAATGTCTTTACAAACATGCATTGTACTTGGTTTGATGAAGTCACGTAATCGGGCTTGAGTGAAAAAGACGAAACAAATATCTGTCTGCTCCCGGGTTACAGGGCTTTGAAAGACACAAAAAGCGCAGTCGGATATCAGTGCGGAAAAAATAACCAGGCCACAGGACGTGAAAGACACCGTCTGCTCCCGGGTCACCGAAAAGAATGAAGGATGATGGAATGAATCACAAGATGAATGGATTCAGTGAGCGAAGTAACCTTAGCGAAATTACCCATCTTCAAGAACCTGCATTATTTAAATTACGCATTTCACTGTTATGGGGTAGCAGTACTCCTACATTTGCCCGTCTTCATATACGTTGTGCAGAAATGTCTTCTCTATCTGGCAATGTACTTGGTCTCATGAAATCACGTAATCGGGCTTGAGTGAAAAACAAACAAAAATAGCTGTCTGCTCCCGGGTTACAGGGCTTACAAAGACACCAAAAATGCGCAGTCGGATTCATGCGAAAAAAACGAACCAGGCCACAGGACGTGAAAGACACCGTCTGCTCCCGGGTCACCGAAAAGAATGAAGGATGATGAAATGAATCACAAGATGAATGGATTGAGTGAGCGAAGCAACCTTACCGCAATTACCCATCTTCAAGAACCGGAATTATTTAAAGTACACATTTCACTGTTATGGGGCAGTTGTACTCCTACAGCTAGTTTCCAATAATTGGTTTTCACTTTGCTGGTCGTGGTTGTGCTTCCTTTTGCCGGAATGAGTATCAAGATACACACTAGTGTGTCGCCTGCCAAGATTACGATAACATACAGGTAAAATATATAAATGATCATGGCGACCACTAGACACGTTGAGTGTTTAGAGCTAAGGTATAGTTTGGCTGTTTTCAGCCATCTGAGGATAAATAACTATGCGACAGAAAAGGCTGAAACTTGTTCGATCGGGAGACTTTGGTCGCCTGACAACATAAAAGTCTCTATTAATGACACAGCTTACCGTTTTCTTATTGAAAAAACGACGTGAATAACGTTGATATTTGCGTAATTTTAGTGGCTACTAATAACGCCATTTCTTGTAAGACGAAAATATTTTCTTCCATGCGGTGAATAAAGCTACAGGTTCTTAACTTATTTTACAGGTATTGCTCTGGAGATGTGCTCTTTTCATAAGGCCTCTTCTAATTGGTCAAGTGGTTCAGAGGTTGGGGACCGCTAAACGACCAAATTGATTGTTTACCTTGTTTTCAACACTGTTACTATGCAACAGTGCCAATCAGCAAACGCAAGCTGCAAGACGTAAACTGAAGAATCTACCCCAAAGCAAAACTTGTTAAGGATTCCCGCCAAGCTTTCGACCGTGTGAAGTCGTGATATCAAACGCTAAGCTCCTTTGCCAAGCTAATCCCACCGAGTAATAGTTCGAAGGTTGTATGAGAATTGCTTAGTGCCCCTTAGTGCGGAATTTTCAATTATTTATTTAATGTTTAAAGTCTAAGTCTGTGAGATTAGCTTTTCGAAAGAGCTTGGCGTTTGATTTCACGACTTCACACAGCCGAAAAGCTTGGCGGGAATCTTTAACAAATTGTGTTTTGATGTAGGTTATAATATACTCGGATACTATACTTACCTTTAATTTAAAAAGAATAGGCAAACTAAGAAGAATAGGAAAGAATCTACTAATATATTATATTACTAAATTCTGTCCTATTATTTATATTTATATTTTGTCTATTCTTGTTAAGTAAAAGGTTATTTTACCTAGGTAAGTATAGTGTCCGCGGTCCACCAAACGTAAGATTATGGAATTGCTTTGCATCTTAAAAGTGCCAGTTCACCATTTCGATAGCGTAGTGCCCATGTTCTAAACACAGATCCACGTTCCAGATTCTCCGTCATCCAATAAGATGATGTGGATCACGTGATCCCTTTTTAGTTATGAGAATTTGCGGCGCTGTTGCGAAGTGTTGTTCCTTTTTTAGTCTTCTGTACAGCCGTACCGTCTGAGAAGACTATTGCAACGACTTTGTCCGTCCGTCGCTTTTTTCAACTTCACAACGGTACCAGCTATTGACGACCATTGTTTACAACGTTAGATTCAGTGTGAGAAGTTAGTTAAATCACATGGCAAATTAAAACATCGTTACTTCCTTATAGCTAATAGAATTCTTCGAGGTAACTAAATTAAATAATAACATTTGATCGTCGAATTAAAATCCTAAGGTAATACTCAATAAAAACAAATGGATTTTAGCTTCGTTTAAAATAGTCTCGTCGCATTGTTGCATGAATGAATAGGCTTACCGTCGAACCAAATTCTCCATTAGGCCTATCTGCTACTTACGAAATTAAAACTGCATTTTTTAAATTAGGCGTAAAATTGAAAATTACGTCTAAAATCATGTTACCATGGCAACGTCAAGTTACTACGAGTCGCTGTTAGCTTCATCAACAGCGTCTCTCGTTACTTCCCTACTACCACTGATCTGTATGCGCTACGTTGCGCGTTATGTTGTAACACTGTAACTGTGTACGTGTAGGTGCACCGTGTTGCAAAAATGAATAGGCTTATTATACAAACCATATCGCCGTTACCTGCTTATACTTACGAAATTAAAACAGCTGGTTAAAATTAGGCTTAAAAGCTGAGAATTACGCCTAAAATGTAAAATAGGCCTAAAAGCTAACACATTTTTAACTAACAATTGTGATGGCTACTGCTTTTAGATTAGTATAATAGAGATAGCTGTTGTAGTGCATGATAGAGGTGTGCGCCTCAACATTGGAAGTGGAGGAACTGTACAGAAGACCGGTGCGACTAGGCAGTCGCTGTAGCCGATTGTTTAATTTACCGCTATTTTCTTTAAATTGCTCGAAGATTCTACGGTGCTGCATCTTGGAGTTGAAATGGTGAAAAGGTGTCTTTAAGTGCCTACGAAGGTCAGAGTAGCGCCAAATAAAAGATAATTAATGATGTAGATAATTTAACCCACACAATTCGCGAGGGTGGTGAAAATTACATCAATGACCGTGAAAAATGAGGGAGTAGAAAACGATGTGTTCCTACGTCTTGAGTGATACCGAACGACCGAATCTTGTGGGTGCGGCGGATAAATGCAAGGTGGTCCGCGGATGTTACCTACACCTACACCTGGTGGAAACCTGACCTGCCCCTGGCGTTTCGTGAAGCTATTAAAATTGTGGGAAGGGAAGAGAAAGAGGGTTGGGATGAAGAAGAAACGATGAAAGAAGGAAGCCTGGAGTTCCAAATGATCAAAAAAGGAAGTATGGATCGAGGTCAGAGCCCGTGTGTTTTACGCCCTGCCAGCAGGGCATGAAGTAATGGAGGGAAGACTAGAGCTGGACCGTTATAAGAACGAACGGGAGAAACCAACTCTGATGCCACAACAGGGTAAGCAGGTAGAAAGCTGGTGAGGGAAAAGGTCTAGTGCTACACTATACTGGCTTTCCACCTTCCCTCCCCAGTGTGGGCTTACAGTTGGACTCCACCGTTCGTTCTCATAACGGCCCACCTCTATCTAAGAGGATGCAAGGCGATTTATACAGTATTACATTATAGATTTCGTGATAGAATATGAGACGCTCCCCCCACCCTCCCGATCAAATCTCATCGCAAATTTTGACACGGTATTACGCTCAGAGGTTATTTTAAAAACGGAGCTCAATACAGTGCAGTAACACTCAGCTACGATAAGAAGTATTTTTTTTTAACTAGCTGTACCCCTGGCATAACATACGCCGATTTAGCTGTATCCCTCATGCACGAGCAAAAAACTTTACTGGGCAGAATGAAATGTAAACGGCCGCTGACCATCCCCCCCCCCCCCCGATACCCTGCCCCCCCTCCCACCCGCATTCTCCCTATTGTGCGGTCTCCTTGCTCCCCCTTCCTTGGAACCCCTGGTGTTTGGTTTTCTCATGGTAGCAAATAGTGTTTTCAATGGAGGGCGCCACTCTTATTCTCAGTGTGGCTGAATTGTCTGTTTCTCCGTTTTGATACCAACGCGAGGTGTCCGCAACAACAATCGAGCATGCAGTAATTTTTGCTCAACCAACTTTGAAACTATTCAACTATTGCAGTATTGAAGCAATATTTCGAATGTTACTGATTGTGACAGGGCACATCCGTTCAACCTGTCGGCTGCTCGCCCCTTTTCTTGATACTGATTCTTTATTACCGGAACTTGGAGGCCCACGGCCATACATCCCACCTAACTTACGACTATCGTAACCCACCAAGAATGGACCCGCTCGCCCTCTTTCATTGCTACCGCCTTTAGTTAATTTCAGCCGTTTTCATTGGCTGTTTCCTCGTTGTTTAGTCAATTTCAGCATTTTCACTGGCTGTCGGAATGAGTTTCCTGTGTGCATCTCATCTCAACCTAAGCGTGTATAGATGCCGTCGTACGACTGTAATGGAAAGTAACGAGCACGACACTGGTTCGAAACAGAGTGCTTTTATTTTAGCACTTGAGGTGAGGGCTTCTCTCTTTCAACGAGTCGTACGGATGTAGTAGAGTGTGTAACGGACGCTCAATGAAAACTGAAGACAAAAGGATAGCTGCAAACCGTATTACGCCCCAAGCTTTTTGTGCCGGGCGCCCCCCCCCCCAACCCAAGAAAAGCCGGAAGCAACAGTCCTGTGGTCAGTGTCCTCCTCTCCAAACAAAATAACTAAGTGAAGGACGGTTCTAATCCAGCGACTGATCGAAGTAAACTTAAATAAATAAATAAAACAGTCAACAGAATTAATTCATGACTCTGAGGCTTAATGTGTGGTTTGCAGGTTTGCAATAATCTTACGGTACGGCATTAATAAAAGAGTAACATTTACTTGGCTGAGCAAGAGATGTTGTAATACATTAACCTATCGTTTATTTTCTATATTCTCGGACAGCAACGTATGATTTCAGCCCAGTGCCTCCATGATATCTTCCCAGTGCTCTAGCTCGAAATTCACACATCCCTTCCCTTCACAAAATCGAGCAAATAGACGCACAATAGCCAAATTCGTTTGAGTATTCGACCTCGCCGGCAGGCTGAAGATTTGAACTTTGTAATATTCATATGTAAGTGCATGGGGTTCGGGTCAAGAGAAGCGCTGATTGAGTGAGCGAAGAGCCTGTGAGCGCAAAAATACGAAGACCGGGTACACCCCTTCCGCGACAAATTTATATTAGAGCAAACGGTGCCTCAGATAGTTGCTTTTAAATACCACTGTGCCAACGCGTTACCGCTCCCCCCCCCCCACCCCCTCCATTTTACACACCTGACTCCCTCCATGAATTTTCAGCAATTTTGGTGCTAAATTTGTTGCATTTAATAACCATTAGCCTTACAGATAAATGCGAAGTAGCGAAAGGAGAATATTTTAAAGTGAGTAAGTGTAAAAGAAGACGGGAACAATCTGTAAATTTATTCTCATCGGTGAGCTGAAGCAATTAGAAATACAGCATTGTTTTCATTAAAAAAAAAAAAATTAATGTGTTCACGTCAGCTAATAGTCTAGAAACCAAAGGAAAATATAAAAGGAATTTATTTTTTTAAGTGGATAAATAAGTAAAAAAAAATATACGTCATTAAAACTAAAAATTACTGATAACTACACCTGTTAAAGACATTGTGGCCGGCAGACAAAAAAGGTGGGAGGGGGTTCGAGGAAAAAAGATGTACGGAAACTGATTCGGGAAATATAACCATTCGTGGAGAAAACTGGAAAAAAATACGGGGGAATTTCAGTGTCAGTGGAATTTGTGATCAGTCATGGTTTCTGTTGTACGCCGCAAGGAGCGAGGCAGGAATGTTGCACAACCAATCGTAAACGGAATGTTTTCCCCCAGACGTTTTTTTCTACAGACGCGAAAAATAATAACACTGGTTCTAACAAGTGCCCGCGTCACTCCTACGGCTCAATAAAAAGATTAAAATAATAATAATAATAACACGTGCGTCAAATCGTGAAAAATTTTACTTTAAAAAAAATATTTTTTATACTGTTTTGTAAAACACTTTGGGTAGATAGATGAATGATAGGCTAATGAGCCAGAGGGTTTGTGCCTAGGCATGGGGGAATTAACTCTCTCAGTAGGCATTTGAAAGATGACACGTGCTGCGACAGTGCTTTGGGTACTCTGTTCCAGTTGTCCACAGTGCTGTACAGAAAAGAATACTCCGCAAGTGCTGCAGTGGGCTCCATTTTTCGATAGTTTCAATGTGTGGCCAAGGGTTCAGAAGCCCGTTAACATCTTTTCCGCGTAAACCTAGGGACATGTACAAGAGGAATTGGGGGACTTTGCCCTAAGGAGAAAGTCCCCTTTTTGTCAAAAAAAAAAATGGCTGACATTTGCTGGAACGGCGGTGTAAAATACCCAAAAAGGGGCTAAAACGGCTAAGAAAGGGATGCAAAGAAGAATCAAAAGGGTAAAAATACCAAAAAATTAAATATAAAATAAATTGCTCCTTTCTCTCGGGCGCCTATGCACGTCACCTGCATAGATCATACACAATCTTATGCAGCTCTACGACGCCCGTAAGCTCGTTTTTTTTTTCGTTAACAGCAGCTTATTGTGCAGCACTACGCTGATTGTAGACAATAGAAAAGTTACCGTTTTGGCAATAAATGCCCATCAATAACGCCACCTGCATTTATTAACTTGGCTATTGCTGCAAGGTGTTTCTCGATTTCAGCACAGTTTAATAAACACACAAATACAAAAACGAACTGATTCTGTGATTCTGATTATTATTACGATTTTTTTTCTTTCCAGCGTACTTTATTTTATTTAATAGTTAGGTCCAGAAAGCCGCACATTGAAACCTAGAAAATTCGGTCTAGTTGCATACCTGCGAAAATCGGTTACTAGACTATTGTGTTTTTGACAATATTTTCACAAGATCCCCCCCCCCCCTTAAAAAAAAAATTGGCGCACCGCATCAGACCGTCGCCAACGTCCATAGATAAAACAGTTCATAACAGTTGGCGCTGATCAGACTTTTTAGGTTGTTAAAAAAATAAAAATAAAAACCGCCCAACTGCACCGATTTTTGGTTTGTACATTTATGAGAACCAAGATATTTATTAATTTTTGTGTGGCCGTGTCTTGGACCTGTTCCGAATGTTTTTTTCTCTCTTTCCCCCCCCCCCCCCCCCTCGAATGTTTTTTTTTTTTAAATAAATAGAGGACATAAAAATAAAAAAAAATAAAAAATAACTATTTACCACTCAAATGTTTTCCCCCTTATTTTACAGTCAATAATTTTATGTCGCACCGACCTGCCATAGATCGTCGCGAGGAGGCGCGTGTATCCCTCCGAGCCGACAAGCGCGCGCGCGCCCGCGCCATCACACAACAGTGAGTCAGCCGCCGACCGAGTCGTGGAGCTTGCTTTCTTGTCCGCCATTTTCGCGTGCGTGTTACGTTTGGCTAGATTGGAGCGGGATTCCGAAACAAGTGATCGGAAGGCAGAAAGCCGCCGGATTCTAGGGCCGACAGCTACACCAGAGAAATACAAGGTAAGACGACAAGGTACCCCGTTTGCGGTGGTGGAACGTTGACGTTAGCCCTAAAGGTGTGTAAGATTGTTTTAAAGATGAAAACACGTCGCCGTATGGGCCTTCTTTTTCAAAACCCCCCCTTGCCTTGTTGTTTGGCCGTGGTGTGGAATCGAGCGACGTTGCCGCCGCCTTTCGGCTGTGACTGGCGCCTTCCCGTTAAAAGTCGACGGGCGGTCCCGACCACGAAGGGAAGGGAGGGAATGGATGCCGGCAACGCCGCTTCGATCGCGGGGAGAAGATTCGCCCCGTTTCCGTCGTCCTGATTACTTGCGTGCGGGGTGAGGCGAGGAGAGGCGAAACGAACCGAATGTGGTGGTCGGGTGGCCTTCAATCGCCGTCTCTTCTCCATCCAATGCCTTTGTCCCAATCCGTTCAAGGTCTTCTCGGCCGTTCCCCGAACCGGTCAATCCTGATATTTTAATCCCACGTGATCGGCCGTATTTTTGGATTAAAGTGAGGTAATCTCCTGAAATTTGGATGCGAGAATGTTGATTTGGTGAACCGGTGCGTGTATTGTGGTGATTTTATGTTGTGTGTATTTTTCGTGTTAAACCGTAAAGGTGTGTGCATTGGGCGAATTAGTTTTTGGGATTCCTCCACGTGATCTGATCGTTCATATTTTGTGGGTTGATTGATTTGATGAAGGTGGGCGTTGGTTTTGGGAACTGTTAAAGTTGATTTTGTAAATGTTTTACGGCTGTTGTTATTGTGTTAAATATGTATTTTTGTTGTTGAACGTGTGAACTAGTGTGTGATATTTG
The DNA here is from genome assembly GCA_023313725.1 of Lithobius niger. Lineage (NCBI taxonomy): Eukaryota > Metazoa > Arthropoda > Chilopoda > Lithobiomorpha > Lithobiidae > Lithobius > Lithobius niger. The sequence continues at coordinate 72,768 of JAHWFP010202523.1, read as the reverse complement.
TAAATTGCACGTGAGTGACGTGATCGTTCATTTTTGGGGGTTAAATCTTCGTCCAAGGCTAAATTGGATTAATTAAAGTGACAGTAAATTGAACCAAACAAAGTAGTGAGGTGGTTATTTCCGTAAACATTTTACAGCGTTATTTTTAGGCCTAGTGTCTGCAGTATATTTAAGCTATTTTTCTTTGTCGACGGATTATTTATTTTCCTACGTTTGAATAGGCTGTTCGTGATTTGTTACCTCCTCCCGTAGGCGTTAGCTCGTTTTGGACCTTACAATTTCAAATTATGTCCCAGTGAAGCACAAGGTTTTAATCGCGACTATTTCATTGTGTCTACTAAAGAAAATATCCTATGCTCCCACATTGCCTATCTGCTTCAAGTCCACGTGATCGGTGTATTCGGGGGCAGTCCTGCTGCAAGACAGAAAACTAGACATTTGCATAAGTGGGAATTTCGTAAGGCAACATTTCATACGGGCATGCTGAAGTTTGATGTTTATGGGTATCCGTGAAATGCTTATCTATAATCATTAAATCCCTGATGCTTATACACTAAATGAATTTCGTTTTAAGTTTCATATTACCCACGTGGCCATAGTATTTAATGGTTTTGGTAAAACCATCATGGCTTTAATTTTATAGTTTTTCGAATCTTTGGTATTGGGGCCTGGGGGGTGGGGTTTAGGTTCTCATACAACCCAATCAGCCGGGACTTGTGTCCCGTTTTCTGATCTAGTGGTTATTCCAGCAGCTAGATTTGAGGCCTACCACTCCTGTATCCTGACCTATGAATTGTGTTTTGCGGTTTGACTTTTACTGTAAAATTGATAAAGTAAACCTTTGAAATTAGTAAATTTTAGTCAAGGATCGGTCATTGTTTCTTAAACCCCAAAAATGTAAAATATTTGTATGCAAGTAAGCATCGATTTAAATGAAAAGCAATAATTTGTACGAAATTTGTGTTGGCCATGTGGTCGGAATTTTCTAACCAATGGTTTCGAGTTGGTTGTTATTACGCATATCTGTAACTTCGTCGGTCTGCTCTACCACCAGCCGAGCATGTAGGTCAGATTTCGCGTTTTGTTTATTACAACTACGCAGCATTAATAAAGGCCTTACAATAATCGTAAATTTTAGCGTTTATTTCCTTTGTGAATATGCTATTGTTCATATTTTCACAAACAAAAAAGATGTGTTGTCGTAAAGGCAGGTAATTGCCTGGAAACAATAAGCTGCCAAGTTAGGAAGAGTCTACCTTGTAAATAAATAGGGGGAGTTCTGCAAGTGTTGGCATTTCCGTTCCGTTAGCCGCAAGGTGCTCTTTTTTTTCCCCGACTTTTTGGCGCGGTGGTAGTGACATGGTTCGCTACAGGAGCCTGGAGTGCATGGTGTATTTTGACCACCTGGCTCAAATAATGTACCTGTAAACTGCCGTGCGTAATTATTTTATTAGACCCTGTATTCTATTCGAACTTGTTTTAGTTGTAATTGGGCACCATCCAGTTTAGTTCTCCGATTTAATGTTCGGTGTTATGACCCATTACGTTCTGCAGGCTACGAGGTTCGCGCTTTTTCTGTGTGTAGTTGTTATAGTAGAGCTGGTATTGTTTTACATCGTTTGCGCTCCCCCTCCCAGTCGATAATCGCAAATACAGGTCCGCTTCCCGGTGAGACGGGTTTTTCAGACCTTAAAAGCGACCCACAAAATACCCAAAAACAGAAAATTTTGTTAACTGAAACTTTTTTTTTTAAGGTTTTTTAACAAAAAAGTTCAAATAAGGACACACGTTTCTTATCCAAAATGGAATTCAGGAAATTCCGAAAAGCGGGATTTATTAATTTCGAAATTTTTGAAAAAGAACTAACTTTGGTGGGCATTGCATCGGTTTTAGGAAGTTCTTTTTCAGAAATTTCGAAAAAATAAGGACCCACGTTTTCGGAATTTAAGAATTTGATTTTGGATCTAGAAAGGTACTTCCTATTTTCACTTTTTTTTCTTTCTAAAAGCTAAAAAAAAGAAAATATTTTGGAAGTAAAAAAAAAAAAAAATTGTTTTTTTTTTGTTTTTTTGTGGGCCACCCTACTTTTCTGGTCGTTCGTTAAGGTGGTCTTCTTTCAATTGTTAGTTTTCTTGGTCCTTGCAAGCCCCACATGTTGCGCATTGTTCCTAAATTTAACTATGTAATTTAGTGCAATATTACTGAATACCGATATCCTGGTCGAAACTTAGTCAGACGTTGCATTGGTGAGTCACTAATAATGCAATATGGGTTTGGTTGCTTTTATTTTAAATTGAATATGTTTATAATTCAGCGCGTTTGTTTACTTTTGACATTTTGGACTTGCTTGGCAAATAAGTTTCCATTGCGTTGGTGTTTATTGGGTAGCTGAATTCAGGTGCTTTCCTGCGTTACTTCTTGTTGCGTGGCAACTACTAGTTGATAAAAATGTTGGCAGCTTCGTCTAGTCGTAGTCTTGTGGTTTGTTTTGGTTGTGTTGGACGCAACGAATTTGCACTGCAAAAAGGCTGTATTGTAGGATTCAACTCTGGAAAATTCCAAGGCACTAGTCTAGCAGCGTCGTTCCAATTTGTATGACCGTCCATACCCTGACACACTATTTAGAAATACCAAAGCGATTTCACTTTCAAGCAACGTGATAATAAACTAGGTTGCTGTAGCAATCATTTTGAGAAGTCTGCCAAAAATAAAATTGACGATTTGCGGCGCTTTTCCTATTTTTTTACGTCGACTTGTCCGTCCGTCCTACATTATTTTGGTCAGTGAGCCCCCCCCCCCCCCCCGGTTATGTGAGTTGGGGTGGGGGCAGTGTCCTACCGTACTTGGAGTTTGCGACTGAACGCCGAAGCTTCAATAAATTGTCATTTTTGTAGAAACTAAAACCGTGCAAACTCGAAAAAAAAAGTTTGCCTATTTCTTTTGCACAGGTCTCATCAGTCATAATTATGTTGGCCACTGGGCAGGCTCCACAAGATCATTAAAATGGTATATTAATATCAAAATCTGTTTATAAAATGAAGAAACTGTTGGAAATTAGTGTCAAGTTTGTCAAACCCTGAAAGATTAATTGATAGGTTACAAAATGCTGGGGAGTGGGGAGGCATGAGTTTCACGAATTTACCACCACTGCTCAAAAGGCAAAAAATGATTGTTAAAACTCTGGCTTTACGGAAAATTGGGTCGCCCTCAATCCCACTTTTCCGCGAATTAAATGTTCTCCCACTGAGGTCTTATAAATTCACAAAATTGTTTGCTATAATCATAAGGCATCATTAACTAATCCAGATGCTAAATTGGTGAATGTTGGTTGGGTATAATTATCTAATGTTGTGGAACGTCATTGGCAAACTTCTAGGTGTTAAAATGGGGTATGTAAATCCTTAGCGGAACTGGCGCGATGATACATCGGGGGTACTGGGAGGCTACTGCATTTTGTAAATTTTATACTGATCCTTTGACACTAGTCCTCGAAAATACACATAAACCACCACGATGAACACTAAATGTTCACCGCCATGCCGGAATTACGTGATTTTGACATCCCATAGCCTACACCATCTTCTTCAGGCCTTTTCACTGGGGGGAGAAGCCAAAAATTATAAGAAAACATTTTGTGTAAACCAGTGAACATGTTGGGGTAATTACCTATTGGCTGCGGGTTATTTTTTCTGTCTTCGCGAACTGATGAAAGTTCTCCGGTGGTAACAAAAATGGTGTGGAATTCACCTTTAAGGGGGCTATGTGGTTATCGTGTTGCAGTGTGCTTGGCATCACTGAGGCAGGCTTTGGATCGATTCTGGTTGCTATAAACCACATCATAAATGCACAGAATGTGTTCATCTGAGACTGAAGGTTTAGATATAGGCTACCTTACTAACTGCTGGTAGTTAACAACTACTATTGGTGAGAGAATTCCAATGGCACGTGATTCAACACTAAACAGCGCTTAGTTTCAAAATAAGAATTTCGCCTCTGTATTTGCGAATTTTCGATAAACCGGCTCTGTTTTCATCAGGCTTTCTTGTCTACACTCTGGTTCACATTTGTATTGTCGTCTTTTTAACTCTGCCATTCACGTGACGCGCCTGGTTTAACGGTGATCGTGGTTGGCAAAAAAGTTAGTCGAGTGATGACCAACCCTCTCGAATGTCATTCCATTCGCAGTCGCCACTTGGCCAGTAGACCTTACAAACTACTCGCCATTTCAGAATTTATACTTGCCACCTACCAAAATCATCTTGCACAATGCATGGTTTCTCTCATTTATGCATTTATAGAGTTGTAAAATTTTCTTCTAACCCAGTAGCCTACTGTTGCAGAAAAGGCTGTTGTGTAGCCCTTGTAAATCTGAGCATAACGCCGCAAACCGTTCGCCTCTACCTTATACGGTTCCCGAGATATCGCTATTTGAGCGGAATTGCTAGTCGCCGTTTTGGCGAGTAGAGCTAAATTCCAAGTCGCCAACTGTTGATTTCCATTTGCCAAATGGCGAGTGGCGACCGACATTGGAGAGGGTTGGTGATGACCGTAAAAAATAATTTAAAATATAAACCAGAGTGTAGACGAGACCGAGGGAGCCTGATAAAAATAAGAGGCTGTTTTTCGAAAATTTGCAGAATTTAATAATGGTTATATTTTGAAACTTTGCATTGTTTAGTGTGGGTGGATTCACGTGCATCTTAAGTTTTATGCAGGGTGGTTCCACAAAAAACGGACAAAACACAAATTTCGAAGTCCAACTTTTCTAGTTATCAGTTAGCACCCCTCAGAACCAGGAGAGTACAGATATCAAAGCTAATGAAACGAAGATTTCTGTCCACTCCTTGTTTTGAGGGGGTGCTAAGTTAACTAGAAAAGTTGGACTTGGAAAATGTTGGGTCATCAGTTTTTGTGGACCACCCTGTAAGTAAAAACCGTTCGAGATTTTCAAACAGTGGCACTTTTGAAACTTGCAGTTTTATACAAATCTGTTTGGTTTATTGCTAGGACGAGTTTTGCAGAGCTGGTCGCTAAATAAGTGTCTGGGAATGTAGATAGCTTTTTCAAGGCCATGGAAAGTTGAAAGCAGTCTGACAAATCTCTATATTGAGCAGGAAAAGCTTTGAGTTCATTATCAAAGAATCAAACGGGGTTTACTGTTACCGGGAATGGGGGTTATTTTTAATCCCAAAGCCTTAATTGGGCTAAAATATTGATCCTCAACATAGTCTACGCAAAATCCTTCCGAAAATAATTCCAAAATATTCAACTGCCTGCTAAATAACTTCACTGTGAAGTTGCTTTTTAGGCAAAAGTTGGAAAGTTCAGTACAGTAACCGGGTTTTTATCAACAAAAAAAAAGTTATTGATTTAAATCAGTTTTATTTCGCTATGTGATTTACTTGTGAGGACAATGGGTCATCATCGGTAGAGTTAGTTAAATTTAAGTAATTCGTGCTGACTGCAGTCCAAATTCCCAATTGCTATTAGTTTACACGACCAGTTTTTGAGCCCCGACCGTTTGACCCTCTGTGGGACTTAGCCATTTTAAGTTGAAGTCATTCAATCGTAGTTAATGGTAATGATATTCTGAAGAATGTGAATGTGAAGTAGTAAGCTTCACCGAAATTTTTGTGAACTTTAAAAGTGTCACCAATGGTCGTTTCTGTGTATATTTGTGGACTTGTATATTTGTGGATTTTTTTTTTATTGTCATTATACTATGCAATTTTTTGTAGTTGAAACTTTGGGTGTATATGGAAAGTTAGTCATTAGTGGTAGAAGTTTTCCTGATTTTTGAAAATTTATCCTGAAATGTCCTTATTTTTCTCATAAATAAATTCTGAAATGAATCTCATTTAAAAAAAAATAAAGAAAAATAAAGAATTATTATCCAAGTCTTCATTTTTGTATCAGCATAACAATTACGGTGGTGATGATACATGATGAAGCGCTAGCATGTATTCTCGAAATTCTGGAGAATGCTTCTGCGTGGACATTGGTAGTTGCTAAGCTACGTGTTAGGTAGTCAGCCACCATGCGGCTAACGCTATCGTTAGGACCTACTCGTTAACTTGCAAAACAATCCGAGAATTGCCAACCGTCAGCTAAGAAAAGAAAACTGCCTAAATGAAAATGGCATTGTAAAAGGAACGTCCTGTTTGTTTGATAACCTGCCTAAGTAGTCGGACAAAATGTAGGTAGGCTAAACAATTAAAAAAAAATGTTAGTGTCCAAAAATTTGAGCCAACATGTTTCCTATTTTTTTTTAACAGACTTCTGCCACTACATTATTAAACACAAATATGATTTTTCACCCACACGATCCACTGCTGTCTTAGTCTTAAGGCAGGATAAAACACGACAAGGAAGGTATCCCAGTGTGCTGCAATCGATTGGTCAGAACTTTGGACCAGCCACTGGGAAGCGTAATAGCCTTCATTCCATCCTTCAACCTTCATCATGAATCATTTGTTCTAGACGAAGATTGCTGGTGGCTGTGAAAATTGATCACCGATCTTTGGGGAAAATTTTCTGTGTCTTATCACAGATGAAACTGTTGCATCTAGCTACAACAACATTGAATATCCTACTCTTTTTAAAATATCCTAGGAAATTGGGAATATAATAAAAATGCACAACTGGGAATTTTTTTGATTCTGTACTTTTTTTCCTTCAAGTTTTTCAAAAATAAGTAAAATTAGGATACAGGACCAAATGTCTGGGCTCATTTGGAATTTGGATCCAGGAAATAGGAAATCCAGTTAGCACTTAACGTTTCATTACGCAGCAACAAAAGTGTTCCAGTTTCTTCAACTAAGTAATTTTTGAATGCCTATACTGGCATTCTTCATCAAGCTTGGGCTATGAGACGCACACGCACAAACTTCCCTACTCCCAAAATGAACGAATGTTGTGGAAGTAGGACAGTTTGTGCGTGTGCGTCTCATAGCCCAAGCTGAAGAAGAATGCCAGTATAGTTTAAAGAACTGGAGCGTTTTTGGTGCTACATAACGAAACACACCAAGTGAAAATGAACGAAAACCGAAGTAAATTGTCAGTACCATCGTTATTGAAGTACAGAATCCAGGAAAAGAATCCCCTATTTTTAATTTTTTTTTAAAGTAAGAAAAAATGAGGATTAAAAAAAATTATTTAATAGACCGTTGTGCGTTATTTACCCTGTACCTACATAACTGGGCTGTAGGTAATAACATAACTTACGTAACTTACTGAATCTAAGCTATCAATTCTTACGATCTGCTGTTAGTTTACAGACTTTACCACTTTCAGCTCGTTCTTCCTACCTTCTTAAAACTTATTGCGCTCTTTGCTTTCATAAATTTTTTTTCGTGTTCTACACAAAAATAGCGTAAGGAAAGCTTAATTCCTAATACTAAAAATGGCTGATCTGTGTTGCGCTTTTCGTAGCGACACCATTTTTCAGGAAAAAGTGGCAAAGACTGGTGCAAGACTGGAAATTTGTAAAACCGGATTGTAGGCCAAAGCCACAAGAACAAAAATGAATCCACAACAGCAGGTAATTGAAATTATAAATCTTAAGGTTACTAGTACGGTGAAGGGATTATTGCAGTTTTTTATGCTGTAGCACAGATCTAAAGCTGAGCTGTCGTATTTGTTGATTGTATACACCTAGCAGATCTGTGCTTATTTTCAGTCGATAACAGCTTTTTTCCAGACCACTAAGTCTCGAGTGAGGGCACAAGTTTCCAGATTCGTAGGTTTTAATATACGAACGTGTTGACTTCATTCCACAAGCGAAGTCGCCAGCTCTTCAAGGTCATCATGGGAAGCATCCAACTTGCATAGTTATAGTATAATAAGCTACTGCATAACACTCAAACCATTTAAAGGGTCATAAATCCTTCTGGTATGTTGTACGACCCGTTGAGACTAGTGTTTGCAACATTTACACAGGTTAGAGTTAATGTCGCAAAATCATCTCAAACAAAAGAAAATTAATGGATTGTTGGCAACATTAATATACGTTTGAACTAATGTTGCAAAACTGAGTCTTAGAGGAAAGCCATCATGGATGCATGTACCTTTAAAGAGCAAATAAGGATGTTTATAGGCCGTTTATAAACTAAATACAATAAACAAGAAATATGTTGCTGCATGCTGCATTTTATGCAATAAAAAGAATGAATTTTGATTTGCCAATTTTAGTGGCATTTCTTGCGCTAGATGAAGTCGTTAGGAAAGGGCGATAGCCAGTCTAACTGCATCACAATAGAAATGGATACACATTACCACTGTTTATCTTGAATTTTCAGTGAATATGTCCCGTTTACCATCATCAGAAAACAACCTTGTGCACAAAACGAAGAAATGCTACATGCCGAGTGTCAGGAATTCAAAAGTCGCACTAGTGAATAGCGAACCACTGATCTGTAAAGCATATTGCTTAGGGAGTCAACTTTTGAGTCCCTACTTCACATCCAGCTTGGCGTGAAGATCTGGTTGAAAGATGTTTTCCATACCATTAAGTCGCTCCTGCGAGATTCATTAAAAGCACCTACTGGCGAAAGATATCCTCTTAATGGCTAAGGGCTCGAGAGCCCGCCGATGTGGCTCATTGGGAGTTGGATCTTAGCAAAACTGATGTGTACTTGGTCTTGAGGTGGGGTTCTAGCAATGCCGTAACTTGTGGGGTGCAACCCTAAGGGACGACAAGCTGAACGGCATTGCTATACACCCTCCACAAGACCAAAAGCCTGGGATAGTTTATCAGTTTTACTAAAATCCAATTCCCAACATGAGCTACATTTAAAGGGTTATTTGAGTCCTTGGTCATTAAAAAAGAGTTCTTTCGCCGACACAGTGCCTTTAATGAATCTTCCTCAGATGGTACAGAACACATCTTCAAGCCAAGCTGGACGCAAAGTGGGAACTCCCTAGGCAACATGCTTTCTAGATCAGTGCCCAGAGGCAGAACTTTCTGTAACTGTCTGCGACACCAATTGTCGGAAAAAATTTGTCTGCAGCTAATCTGTTTTTATCATATGGTTACTCACATGCTTATTGGTTTTTATGGAAAAAGTGCTCTATCCTATTGATCTGGCTATTCCACCAATGGAAAGATCTCGTCGAGATGATTAAAATGGTGTACTGGAATGTCAAAATCGGTAAAAAATTGACAAAATGGCAGAAAATTTGTCTGCCATGCGGGATCGGTGGTCTGCTACTCGTTAGCACGATTTGAAATTCCTATGTAGCATTTCTTCATTTGTGTACTTGGTGTTAATGAACCTATTTACCTAAATTGTGATGAACAGTGATGTGTGGTAGTGTTTATTTGTTTGAATCATTTCCATTGTGATGATAAATTACCAATGTAAACTCAGTTTTTTTTTTCATTCTTCCTTTTATGATCAAATGTTGATTTTTAGGAAAAGTAAAACTTGTGCATGCAAGTCGAATCTGTTAATAGTAATACAATTTAACGTCAATCATCTAGTGGCAATGAAATTGGTAAACCTCGGAATTCTTTTTAATGTGTAAAATAATTGTGAGCCACAGATTTTAGTTCTTTTTGTATAAAAGAGGTAAAAAAAAAAGGACCTTTATTGTCATGGAACAAGTGTTAGTCACCTTAGTAAAGAAACTGAGATGAATTACTTTGAGTGGATTCACTTACACAAAATACACAATTCCGAAAAGTTAGTCATTTGGACAAATATTCTTTATATATGATATGAAGAGTCCAGCATCAGGCATCATTTCAGTTTGTGGGAATATCTCGGTGTGCTACATCGGAACCGTTTCGAATTTGTCGTGTTGGTGTGTTGAGATCCACAACCGCTGAACTCTATAAAGTAGGTTGTTTGGGCTTGGAGAAAGATTGTTTTCTTCCATTGTGCCCCATGTATTAGCATGTGTTACGGAAAGAAAATACCCTTTCCCCAAACTGAAATAGACGTTGACATCAGTGGTCACTTTTTGCAATGCATCAACGCCACAATTCAAAATAGTTCTAAAGTTGTCAAAAATTAGCAAAAAGTTTGTTTTCGTATCGACTTTTATGGAATTGCACAAGTGTCCTCATTTGCCCTGTAAACAAAAAAAAACGTTGCATTTCACTAATTGTGAAGAACACATTTGCTTTAAGGATAAATCAATAATACAATTCAAAAGTTCATTATAGTAAAAGGCGGCTTAAACACTCTTTACGAAAGAAAATTACATACAGCATCATACACAATATTGAGGAAGAATTAAAAAATTTGTGTTTTGTTTTTTTCTTTTTACCATTTGTTACCAATTTTCTGTCAAAATCGGCAGCAGTCACCACTGGGCCAGGACACCATAGAAACAATCTGCCATTTCTTCTTGGCCAGTACACCTTAGGCCTATGTCTTGTATATCCTATGTTATTGCAGTAACTATGACTTGTGTAGCTCTTGTAAGCCGTAAGCAAAAATGCCGCAAATCATTTGTCTTTGCGGTTTCCAAGGTGATTGGTGAGTAGGACTAGTATTGCAAGTCACCATCTGTTGATTTTCATCACTAAATGACAAGCTGACAACAGATGCTGTCGGGTAGCGCAACTGTGAAAACGTATACACCGTCGGAAAGTAAACTTTTTTGCTTTTTGGAGTAGAGTGGTTGTCCTTTTGTCTGTACTGTTAATTTCTTTTCCTCATCGATTTGGCGCTACACAAAAGTGAACCTGCCAGAATAGGTTGCTTAAAGACTTCCATCACAAAGCGTTCACTTATTCCCAACTGCAGCAGGCTCTCTTTCGTGAGCTGCCGAATCTCTTCGAGGGAACTAAACACGGAAACTGCCAGTCTGCGAGAAGACTCCAAGGCTTCTTGAGAGCTATAGGACATACTCTCTGGCCTTGTCTCGACAACACCTCTGTTCCTACATGTCAAGTTGAAGATTTGGTGCCTCTTGCTTTAGGCTGGGCAGCCTGGAATTCCTCTAAATGAACATTTGACAAGTGAAAATTAATTTATGGCTGATTATTCACTCTCTAAATGGCCTCGGAATTTTGTTGGTGTAAAACCGTTGATGAAATGCGGTAAATCACTGAAATACAGACTTTGTACGCTATCTGGTACGTAAAATCTAGAATTTACTTGGGCCTTTTTCCAAGCCGCACTAACTATGGAATTCTGATGGATTGTCAGTTTCTGAAAAAATTGGAATTTACTGAATGTTAAAGGAACGAATGGTATTATTAAAAAAAAAAATCTGTAAATAAAACTAAAAAGCGTTAAGTTGTTTTTAACATTGTCTGGAATATGTAGAACCCACACCAATTTTTTCCCTCGTAGCTGAGAATTTTTTCTCCTCCGTGATTTTACTATTCAGCATTTAATTAAAAAAATGAATATGTAAATGTTGGCTTATTGAAAGACATGCAAAATCGGAACTGATCCTGAAAAATGGCATGGAAAATGAACACCTGTGAGAAGGGCTCCAAATAGCCTATGGCACCCGCAAAAAAATTTTGTGGGTAATTTTTTTCTCGAGGTTGAAGTAGGTTAGCATGTAGAAAAATGATTCGACTAACAATTTTTTGCAATAAATCAAAACTTTTTTTTTCATAATGAAACCGTTGGTATGGGGCTCTTACTTAAACAGCAACCAAAGTTACAAAGGTTTTTAATTTAATGTTAACTGCCGCCTAATGGCCCAGTAAAAAACACTGATGACTTCAACTTTTTGTATCTTCATGGTAAACATCGTTTCCCTCTTTCATTCAAGGTCAAATGCCATCGTCATTAGAACTTTGAATAGGCAGGTATGGCAGTAATTTTTTTAATCGAATGAGATAACGTAATTTTTTTTTTTTTGCAATCTAACAAAGCCTAGATCAAGAAAATGTTTAATTTCGACATTTTGGCTTGGCTTTATTTATGGTTTGTAGCTTGGTGACACTGGCTGGCAAAAGTGTCATCCAATTTTGCTTTGGCTTTGCCTGAATAGGCACATGATTACTGCCAGATTTGGTTTCCGGTGGAAGAAATTGGGAAAAAATGGTTTCCGGTGGATGAAAATGAGGGAAAAAAAACCAAAAGAAACTATAAGATAATGCGAGAAACAGTAAAAAACTAAGAATTGATACTGAATGAAAAAAATGAACAAGTCGTTGTGGGGGTGTTAAAAAAGGTGTTTGACCCCAGAAGCAGAACTTACTGCAACTGTCAGAAAAAAAATTGTGTACAGCTAATCTGGTTTTTTTTTCATATAGTTATCCACGTTTATTGGTTTTTATTGAATAACTTTTCAGTGCTTTATCCTCCCAGAAGCAGAATTTTCTGCCACTCTCTGCGACACCAATTATGCGGAAAAAATTATCTGCAGCTAATCTGTTTTTTTTTCCGTATGGTTATCACATAAGCTATTTATTGTTTTTGCTGAATAACTTTTCATTGCTTTTCTCGTCGAGACGATTAAAATGGTGTATTGGAATGTCCAAATCGGTCAAAAATTGGCGAAATGGCAGAAATTTGCTCAAATCGGCACATTTGTCTGTAAGTGTGCCAGATTATCTGCGACATAGTCGCACGTTGCACCCCTTTCTAACCTCCGGGTTTATCCTACTGATCTGGCTACTTCACCAATGGAAAGGTCTCGTCGAGACGATTAAAATGGTGTATTGGAATGTCAAAATCGGTCAAAAATTGACAACACCGCAGAAATTCGGTGGCGTTCAACTGTCTGCGGCATATCGTCGCGCAGTTTCTGCTACGGGGGTTTTGGTCCTGTATTGAGGCCTAATCGGTTTCTCAGTTTTGAATGAATGTAAGAACGTGACAAAAAAAAATGAAGAAAAAGTCTTGCAAACTTGATAGCTTCAAAGACTTAAAATCACTTCCACCCATGGAAGAAACTTGCAATCCCTGATTGGTGCATTCCCCCCCCCCCCCTCCAGATGGGGATTTTTTTTTTAATACTGCCACGAGCTAAAAAATGCTTGCTGCCAGGTCCAACATTTGTATTTCGAGCCCTGCTTCTGAAGCTGGAGAAGGCTTGTGGAATTGGTTTAAGTAAGACTTATAGAAAAACAAAATTCTGGCTTCATTTGCTTTCCAAATATTGTACAAAATTTTGCAATTGTTTTTTGAAGGTTCTAGGTAAGAAGGTTTGAAGGTTCTATGTAGGTTTGAATGTAAGATTGCCAGATTTGCAGTTGTGTATGTTGGTGCAATAATTTGCAATGGTTACCTGTGTGTGAACTGAGTAATTTGTCCGTGTTATTTATCCTATCTATGGATAGACGTGACCAGTTTTGATGGATGGAATGGGAAACCGCAGTAACGTGTTAATTTTTTCAAGCTCCGTAAAAGGAAGAAATGGACGATACTACATAATTCAAAATGGAGGACTTTGTTGAACCCACAACTTTCAGAAAGCTGTGGTTTAACTTCGATCCCTATATAGTAAATTGTCCATCCATAATCCAAGTAACTGTTTCCACTTGCATTAAATACGATACTTTAGGAAGCGATGCTTAACAACTTGCTATGTAGATTATGTACAGTCCAGCAAACATCCAACTAAAATCGATGAGGATAATACACATGGTCATGCCATGCTACCTTTTCTCTTGCAAATAATTTCGATTGATGACAGATTTTTTAACTGGCACTGATTTGGCTAGGCCTACCTACACACATTTTTTTTTTGGGGGGGGGGGGGCGCTTTTTGATTGTGAGCAGCGTCATTTCATAAAATGTGTTCAGTATAACATGAATAATTTCTGAAACACGCGCACAGCACTGATTTTTATTTGCATGCGAGCTGGCCCAAGCCCCAATCCAAGCCCGGTTGTCATGTCGTAACGAGTGCTTAATTAGAGTGGATCTCGACCGCACCATAAAAGCGCTTGCACTAATTATTCCAGCGTTGGGTGACATGTAGTTTGAGCTACAGCTTGACCTGCTGTATGCGTTGCGTAGATCATAGCGACTTCATCCGAAACCATTTATTTGGTGCGTATGTGCCTAGCTAATTTACTTGTGCACATTCAAGTTGACTGTAAGTGATAAAATAATCAAAAGCTAAACAAAAATTACAACATTAATAGTGTAAAAATAAAGCTCAATTGAAGACTACAGTTGGCATTGATGTTCTGAAAGTAGCAACCTTCTGATATGTGTGAAATCTGATGCTTAGTGTGTGTATTGGCGAAGAAATTGAAGTAGGTAACTTGCGGTACCGCTCATTTATCAACAAACTGCTTTTAGATACAGATTGCCAATAGCAGGAGAAATACAATTCTAACCACAAAAAAATCCTAGATGGTATCGTCAACATGAAACGTTTGTCATCAACTTAATATTGGGCATTCACCAAGGTGGGGGTGGGGGGAGAGAGCTAGCTTTTAAGATTGCAACTAGAATGTTAAAAATGTGCCACTAGCTAGCATTTTAAAATCTGTTGCTCTGTGGGTAGATGGCGCGAACAGAAAGCAAACTTGTAGTTACAAGAAATGTCACTAACATCTACAATTAGCATTGTGGGCTAGTTAATCAGGCTAATAATAAGACTTTTTTAAGGTTTCTTGCGTTTCGTGCATAACCGCAAAGAAGAGGATAAGTCTATTTATACTAGGGCAATTGGGGAAGGGCCCCCCACCCCCCTTAAGGTTCGATAACTGTCCACAATAACGCTTCACATTAGCATAGGGTAAGGTCTAAAAACATACTCCGCAATTTTTTAACACACAGGTTATAAAAGCTTGGCGTTTCATCCAAAAAGCATAAACTTAATATTTAATAACACTGTGGGCCCAACATTGGGGAGGGGCGCCCATCCCACAACACCCACAATGAGCAAAAAAAAAGTCTTCAAGGCATCTTTGCCCTTCCCACCATAAATTCCTGGATCCGCCCCTGCTTGAGATTTAACAAATTTAAGTTGACTCTTGTGGTCCTTATTTTTATTGACCAGTCGTGAAAAAGAGTATGAACCCTGTTGTAGTTACCCGGTTGAAAGACCCATGAAAATAGCATATTTTTAGGTTGTAGCATACATTTGCGCAATACGAAGCTGACCACGATATTAGGTGAGCTACCATCACCGCTTTAGTTTTGTAACTTTTGCCTCTCAACTTCCTATGCCCCCCCCCCAAAAAAAATGGTTGAACGGAATAGATGCAGTCTAAGTCGGACCAATGTTTGTCACAGTTAATGGAATAGTTGTGCTTGTACACACCGCAGGAACTGATGAGACATCTGTAGTTAATCAGCACATTTAAACAATGCGGCCTTGACAGTCCAATTAGCATGTCATTTTGCAGGCGCATTGCATTTGATCTTTTAAATTAGTATGGTCTAGCTTGTCCATTCATCCCCTGCAGCCTCTAACAAGGCATTAAACACGTGAATATGTTGTCATCCTGTAATTTCTGTGATTGGGCCTAGCTGGGGTTCTCATGTTCTTACACTATCTGTGGGACTCAAAAACCCGCAATGGTGTTAGCGTGATGAGGGAAGGCCACTTAACAGGGGCAAAAAAATAAATAAAATGCTGAAGTAAGACAGAACAGTGAAAATTCAAGAAGAACTTAAAAGAGCTCTCTGCTAGCCTAAAGTTATGTGACAGATTAAGTGGGTTTTTTTGAGACTAGTTTTGACCAACAGCATTCCATTCTTGGGGCAGCCAAGTCGACTGGTGCTTTTCTTCTGGTTTCTTATTCAGATCGCTTCGGTGAGTCATGGGGCTTAAGCCATTGCTTGACAGAAGGAAGGCGAAAGAAAGAAAAAGACCACGAAGACTTGGCGAGCTGGCTGGCTGGCTGGTGAGACAGCTGCTTATGTTGAGTAAATATTTTCAAGATTTGGACGGAAGATGTCAGTTTTCCAGGGTTCTTACGGGTCCTTGAAAAACTGGAAATGTCATGGAAAATAAAAATAAAATTCCAGGTCTGGAAAGGTGTTTGAAAATGGGGAAAGAAATGTCTCGAGTGGAATGATCTACAAAACTCCCATAACGAAATTGTGTCGTTTTCCGTGTTTGACATCAACGCGCAGTTTTGCAGACTGCAGGCCAAATTGTTGATGCTTGTCGGTAACATACCTACAACACTAAAATACCTGTGAGCAATTGTGTACTGTTGTCTTGGAGCAGTTAATTTGTGCAAGTTCATTAGAGATAGTTCGTAAGTTGATTGCATGGGCATCATTGATCGCCAACATGCTTCCTAAAGGTCTCAAGTGGAAATTCCGTAACAGAAAATTATTGTGAGTTTTCAATGATGGACGTTGGTGTGCAATTTTGCACAGACTACAGTGCAAAACTTGTTGGTACCTGTTGTCAGTAATTGTTACCATCATGCACTGTTGTAGCCTGGTTTTTTCTTGAAATTCATTAGATTGCTCGAGTCTTGACCATGTGTCATGCTTGCTCGGTTCGTTTGGTTTCCCCAGGGAATCTCACGATATGTGTACTGCTTCTCGTGAAACTTTTTTCTGCACGGGCATATGGCATTGGCAGTATTGGTTTCCACCTGCTCGAGCTTAGGTTTTTTTTTTTTGATATTTCATTACTCTGTCCATGTCCACTGTGCATTGGGTTGCTTGCTGTGCTCAGATTGCCAGAGAAACTCAAAGGCTTCTTAAGATCCCTTATTTGATTGGTGAGTAGTCGACTGACGTAAAAGGTTAATGAGAATTACCCCTTCCTATTTGCATGAATTCTGTGCGTAATAGCCTTTGCAACATTTGCATGGGCTATGCTTGAGTGAATGTAGCAAACTGTCTCGTACTTGGGGGAAAAAAAAACAGGAAAATAAAAGCCTTTATACGTGTTGAACTAATGTTGCAAAAATAAGGGATACAGGAAAGCCTACTTGGAGGTATGTAACTACTGTAAATCGTGTATTAAAAGCCCAGTTGAAGCTAAAGCCCACACCCTAAAATGCTGTAAAGTCAAAATAATGAAATAGTGGAGTTAAAGCCCACCCCTCAAATTGCCATTTTTCTACGAAAAATTACCTAAAAGTTATACGAGGTGAATGAAGATAGTACTGCAATAGTGGACTCTTCCTTTAGCTCCTAGCACCTGCACAAGGCATCCCTCACCTAAGCCTCCTCCCTTCTCCACAGCAATTAAAAGGATGTAAAAATTGGTCTTTCAGAGATTGTTCAAAAGCTTCGAATTTTCTGTAATAGATGCCAGAAAGGTTAGAAAATTGATAATGCTTGATTTAACCCCCCCCCCCCCCTATTTTTGCCAAATTAACTGCCTAAGCCCATGGGCGTTGATTCCATGATTTACGGTAGTGTCCAGGATTGGTATGTCTTTTATCACTTAAGTCACCTGTCTGCAAAATCTTAAAGAAGTAAACCAAATCAAAACCCCCCCCCCCCCCCAAAGAAGACTGGGAGACTTGAGGGGGGGAAAGGAATGATTAGTAGCAACTGTTTTAAAGTCTAGTGAGACGTATGAACATGTGCTTATAATACTTCATGGCTTAGTTCTTAGCGTCACCCCCATCCTACAAAGAGCTATTTATTTTCAAGTTATGTTGAGACAAAAGCTAGTTCAGCGTACCGTAAATTGTGACGAGATTTCAGCAGAAGTTGATTGTCTTGTGCGCCTATCCATGTCCTTTTGTGAGAGCATCTAGATGTTAGTTTTGTAGGAGCTCTAAAATGGTTTTGACAGTATGAACCCCTTATTGAAGTAAATGACGCTGGTTACGATCCTTTCAAGTGTGCAGGAAGCTCAAACATTTTCCCCCTACTTTTCTTGGTTTTGCCAAACTGATTCTCATACTGATGTGCCATGAACTTGTTTTAGTTAGGCAAGATGGTTGTTAGCACGGTGCTAGTGAAACTTACATCCTGAGCAGTGCAGTGATCTACATTGTACAGATTTAAATCTGAATATGTGTCTGTGTGTGCTACGAATGTAAGAAAATTCAGCTGGCATGTAGTTTAAGCAACAACCTTTCCACTTCCATTTCTGTGTTGCAGTCTGTTGAATGCTTGTTTTTGCCAGAGTGACGAGTTGTTGCTGCGTTTTTAATTTTGGATACTATGTTGCGCGGAGAAGTAGGTTGCGATTTCGGAGTAGTTGCCCCTTTCTGTTTACGATCGAGCTTTTTTTTTCCAAATGTAAATTGGAAACGGCCACCGCAGCCGAAAATCTTACACTGGAAATTATGTACCGCAAACATGTACTACCTTGTTTCTAGAGTGAATTTTCACTGGTGGCTTATTTCCAATTTACCGTTATATTATTTAGGGCGATTTTATGTTTATTTTTCCCAGTCTGTTGGCAAGGAAAGACAAAAACAAAAATTTGAATCCATTCCAAGTTTAATAAGGAGATTTTAAAATAAAAATACGTGACTGGGAATCTATTTTAAAACTCGAAAAAAAAATTGTTCAAAGGCTGAAAATAAAAGCAACGGCAAGAGAATTTGCTACACTAGGCCTGATTGAAAATTTTGATAATTGCCCAAGAAACGATGCATGCAAGCTTCGTTACTTGGATTTTCTAACCAATGATCCGAAGTAATTTTTTACTGCAAGTGTAGGTGAATTGGCTCAATTTGTAACCCAACACCAGGAGTAATGGGTCAATTTAGGATTAAAAGAAGGGGATAAGAGAAAAAAAATAAAACTTAATGCCAGTAAAAGCTTCTCGTAAAGTGTTGAGATTGACAAGGGGCTTTAGTTATGGGTCTGCTAAGTGTTTTGGACCACGGAAGAGTAGACAAGGAAATAAAACTAGGCTTGTCATTAAACTTTTATGGAGCACGTATTTTTTTCCCTTTCTGCCTCCATTTGTTTTCTTTTAAAAGTCTTTGAGTGAAGACAAATTTGTGGATTGCACCCCTCTTTTTGACTCCCTGCTTATTAGGGCGTATGTCCGTAGCGTATTAGGGCGTATGTCCGTGGCGTATTTTATCGTAAATAGAGTAAATTATAAGCCGTGGTTTAGAGCTTAATCTCAAATAACACGATTTGATCGTACATTATCTTGGCTAAGAGACCAAGCCCTTTACTACACGGCCGTCCTCTGCTCATTGTTCTCAGGTTATAAAGCTCTCCTTTTGATTTTATTTACTGTTTAAGCTAGGACTAACACTGGTATGTTAGGGATTAAGCAAGGGCGGCAGTCCACTAACAATGTTGTGTTCAGATAGTCCATGAAGCAGGTTTGACGTACCTATGAATGCGAGTTATTTATCTAATATGGTCCGCTTCCCAGTTCGTCTCTCCCATTTATTTCTACCTGTGAATGTGGGCGTGTTAGTGTCTACAATCCACTTCACCCCATTTGCAGTGCGTTTCCCATTTATTCTGCCTAAATTTGGGTTAAATGTTTGCTTGAAAGGAGGTAGTATTAGTCCACTGCAAAATTACAATGGAATTGAATCTGAAAGTGATAATGCACTGCGTACATGGGTTGCTTGGTTTGTTTTCAGGGGTTTGGGTTTGACTGACTTTAGCATCATTACTGATTAGTAAGATACTTAGTTTACGTTACCACAACCAATCCTAACAAAACCAAGCTAGTGATATTTTCTGGGTTGTGAGCCTGAAAATGTGACATTTACACGCTTAAAAATTAGATGAAATATGAAAGAAATATGTGGAAAATTGGGAAAAGAAAACAGTACAATAACTTTGTCTTCTTTTGTAATTCTCGTCTTCTCGTTTGTAATTCCACCTCTTTACTAGTGTGTATCCTGTCTGTATTCTTGCGAGTCGGTGCGTTGCATGCTGGAGTTGATGGCCATGGGTTGCCCAACTCCACCAGCACATCTGTCATTCTGAGGAGTAGCTTGCCGGCCTCGCTGATTATGTGGTACTGGCATGAAGCTGCAATTTCAAACTGCAAAAAAAAAAGTCGTCTTGTAGCGAAGACTTAAAAACTTAAGTCTAAAGTGTAAAATGTGGGAAATTAAGGTTTGATGTGGAAAAATAAGGTTCGACGTGTGAAAATTAACAGCATTTAATTTGCAAAAATTATGCGCACCCTTGCTCACACCCCTGAATTTTGCATGAAATGAATACCAGGGTAAGGTATTAAGATGGGCCGCCATATTTCCTGATGTTGCCACATAGTGGACTGAACATCTCCGTGCATTGGTTAGGTCTCCTTGAAGCAAAGTTTGTATTCATGTGGAAACTATGGATGATAGAGAGGAAGACTTAACAATACCTTCCCTCGATGCAGGCTGAAGACAGCTTAGTTCTCGCAGCTGCTCAAGGCAAATGTAAACTTATTAATAACTAAAAACTTCGGAATGTCGGCATGCTTAAAAAGTTTGTATTTGTCTGGACGGAGAATCATGTTTGTAGAGCTAGTTGCCACCTCCAGGTATTGGATAAAGGTTGGAAGTTAATGGCTACATCCAAGAATAATTTGTTCGTACCAACTAAGGATACCTCGGGGTGGGAGATTTTCTGCTGGCTTTATGGCTTGTACACACACTAATACTGTTTCGAGCGTAGATTTAACTTGCGGTTTATCTGTATTTATGCCTATTAAAGGATAGGTACTGTGAACGGGGTGAAGTGCATTGTATCAGTAAATTCTCTCATTAATGCGTAGTTCACTCACTTTGCTTCGCTTCAAAACAATCCAACACAAGGTGGCAAATTTGCTGGGTTACTGTTTATTCGTATGTATATCTGTCACACTCCGATTTTTTAAATAAAAACTGACAATTTTGCGTGCAGAGGGGAGTTTTGAGAGAAACAATTGTGGCCTATTTTAATTGACTCCTCTAAAAAAAAATGGCTGTACTACGAGAATTCTGGCTACCTTTGGATCATTCCTGGTTAAGGATGGCACGATACAAAAATTTCGTAAATTATCGCAATATCGATAATGTCTTGATAAAACAAATTTGGAGGCTGGAATAACCTTTTTAATTCTGTTAATTAAAAAAAAAAAAAACCTGTCTGAAGCCTACAGTGGAACCTTCACGAATGTGAATTATGTAGCACACTCACCATTTGGCCAGTATATATGAATATGCACTTGCAATTGTCCTTGTCCATTGCTTCCTCACCATGTAGAAACAATTTAACACTTGTGCTGCTAAATGCTTAAATTGCATTAAAATCTCTCCAATCAACTGAAGTGGCAAGCAACAGTATTGCACACTTGGCGAGCTTTTGCAATTCAGCAAGCAACGCCGTAAACCGCTCGTTTCTAGCTATTAGGCTACGGTTTCCGAGATTGACAACTTGAGCATCGGGTTGGGACGATAATTCAGTAAGTCAGAAAAAGTGCAGTACGATAATTGAACATTTTTATCGCGATAATATCAATTGTCGTGCCACCCCTATTCCCGGTCGTAGTCCATATTAACATTTTCCTAATATTTAAGGAAAGAGAAAGGCTTAAGTGTTTCCGAGAGTTACAGTACGATTGAATGACCTTGAAATGTGATGTTAACACAGTTCAATACGAAGAGGAAGCCCACATATGCTAAGGCTTTTTTTTTTATTTAAATGTAGAAAGAATTACTTGGGGAAGGGTAAGGTTTAAAAGTGACTGCTTTTTTTAGAATTCAAATTTAGGGTAATATCAAAACGAAATGTGTGAACTTTACAACGTAGGTTTATTTTGTTAAGCATCCCCTATACGTTTTTTCCCTGTCACTTAGCCACATCCCAAATAGCAAACTTATGTGAATGTCAGTTGCCATTTTTTTTATATAATGGTTTTTGTCTTTCAATTTAATAAGTGCAAAAAGAGTCTTTGAAATTTCATTGATAGCACTGGTTAGAATGCTCCTGGCTTTTAACGTACGTCAAAGTATACTTGTATTTTGCTTTTTTTTTTAAGTGCAAAATGTAAGGATGGACAGTAAGTGGTGCAACAGTAGTTACGTAATGGGGT
This sequence comes from Lithobius niger, assembly GCA_023313725.1. Classification (NCBI taxonomy): domain Eukaryota; kingdom Metazoa; phylum Arthropoda; class Chilopoda; order Lithobiomorpha; family Lithobiidae; genus Lithobius; species Lithobius niger. The sequence goes on along the minus strand of JAHWFP010202523.1, from coordinate 50,916 downwards.
TTCCTTATTAAAATTTATCTTGGCGTCGCCATTTTACCATCTGGGTTTTTGTGCGTGTTGTGTTGGTATTGATCTACTTGATCGTCACCTTGGATCAAGCACTTAGGTTGGGGGTGGAGTTGTTCAAATACAGACCAGAAATCTCTGCAAAGATGTGCGACGCCCCTGCCGCATCAGCTGCCATGTTGGTTTGGCAGTTCCCCAAACGGTTAAAAGTTCAAAAATGTTGCCAATGCGGAAGATTTGGCCGCTCCGCCAGAAAGAGATTATTTAAAAGCATTAATTCTTCCGTAATAAGTGCTTTTCTGTATATGAATGCTTGCAGATTATCGGATCAATTGGGGTTACTTTTCACTAGTACAAAAAAACAAGCTTGCTGTAAAAAGGTTTTTTTTTTTGTGTGCGTGTTTGGCTGCAAGCCATTTATATTTTTTGTCATCTTTCATGTTGTGAGTATTCAGCTGATGTTCTTTCTGCCATCTATATGCAGCAGCAAGTGTCAGATTTTTTTGTTACTCTTTCCATCGCATTGGCGTTAACAATTGTTGATGTAAGTGCGAGCGCCACAACTATGAATTATGATGGATAATGTCAGTTAGGAGGTAGATGCACAAGCAGGACGCATTCTTAAAATAACACTATCGAGTTAGGTTGTTTTTTTTTTGCCTACTGGTTTCAAATTTTAACCGTAGTACAAAAGTGCTGGCGGTTTTAGGTTGCCAAAACGTGTAAACAACATTTAATGAAAGTTGTTCTTGGAACATGACTGGCAAGCAAATGTGCATAAAAAAAAAAAGTAAACCTAAACAAATTTTCAAAATCGTGCACTCTAGATTTAAGTGACACTCCCTCCGTTTCTGTGTAGAGGGGAAGTCTTTGCTGATTAGTATTGCTTGCAGATTTTTGTTTGAACAAATAATTAGCAACCTGTACTACACTTTTGGTAAAGTTCCCGCCATTTACCCACGCTTTGGTTGAATTTCTTCACTTGACATTCAGAGCAACAAATCACAATGGGCAGAAATCACATTGCGCCAACAGACCTACGGCCATCGCAGTGCTTTGTTGTAATTAGACAAGTCGGATTCCCACATTTTAATTCAATGTAGTAGCGTTAACGGTGATAAATGATGATTTTTGTCTGTGAAGTGTGAACTGTAAAAACTAAAGTTAACAAGTTCCAGCATTTGGGTTTTTTAAATGGCTCACCCCCTCATAATTATTAAAAATTAATGTTAAAACTATGGTGAAAACAGTACCAGTAAAAAAAAAAAAAACTAAATGGCTAAAACATGCTGCGTACAAATTTCTGAAGCAAAAAGAGGTGTACTGTGTAACAGTCTGTAGCCTGACAAACGTTGGGTCGTTACAGAGGGCATGGGAAGCAATTATTGCTAATGTCCGAATATGATCCGTTAACCAACATAGAGGTTTGCTAATGAAAACAGTTCGTCAGAAAAAATCGGATGCATGAAGATATCCGAACGGTAACTTGGTAAACGTTCGCAGCATTGTAGGTGCTTTGCAATTGTGCAAACTGAAACCCTTAATTTCAGACACAAACGGTACGTTAGGAGAGGAAATTTTCCTTGTTTGATGGATTTAGGTTTGCACCATTGCGAAGCACCTACAATGCTGCCAACGTGTACCCAATTATGTTTTAGTACCTTTAGGCGTCTTTGATTTTTCTCGAAACGGTTCATATTCGGATATAGTTTTAAGTGCAATCAACGTTCGTCAGTGTGTATTTATGGGAGACCCATGTATACTGCGCAGTAGGTTTTTTCTATCCATGTTTTTGCACCTTGACTAAATCCACTAGATTCGTTGTAGATGGGATAGAGTGTAAGATGGATCTAGTTTACAATCTTGTCTTTTCGTTGTTCTGTACTGGTTTAGCAAGCTACCGATTGAAGAAATGGGTTCATTTTCTTCTCAAGTTCTGTGTGGTCCTAGACTATACTGTATTAATGCGCATGCCCCTTCTCCTGTTATTTCTCTTGTCTCGTTGCATACAACTCCTGACAATTTTCCATTGCAGCGTTTTGTCTTGGCTTACTGGTTTAAAAGTAAGGAGAAAAAATTATCCAAACTGAAAGGGTTATAAACACACTTCAAAAAAAAGTTCATTGCCAATTCTGTAAGCCTTCCTCCCAGACCTGGTTTTTTTTCTTAACGCTTTATTTTTTCCGTGCAGTATTAAGGCTGCTTGATTAAAAATTTGAAATGAGCACCTGGTGCTCTATTTTAAATATCCGATTCTTTTTAATCATTCCCGCTCTTCGTCTATTGATTTATGTGCCGACTGCCGGCGCGTGTGCGAATGTGTTGGCCTCCCTGTGGTCTAATCTCCATTGAGATTTTAGGAAATGCATCGCAAAATTGGGTTCTCATTATTCATACTTAATATAATTGCGTTTCCTTGTTTTCTAATTAAAGCGTCATGTTCATATTCTTGTTAGCGAGAAGGCGAGCGAGTTTTTTTTTTATAGTTTGTTTTTTTTTTGGCTCTTTTCATGTGAGTTTTGGGAATCTCCATTATGGTAGAAGCAAAACTTCACCGATTCTGTTGCCAACTGTGCCATTTCAGACTTCTGCTTAGGCCCGGGTGTCTGCCATTCTGTAGAATGCAGCCACAAACATGCAGAAGTTTCTGCTGTTTTGCTTGATGAAACTTATATTTGCCCTAGCAAGCGTAGCCTAGCTCTCCTCCACAGACGAGCCCAAACAAGGGCAAAACATTGATCGTTGTGGGCAAGATCTAGTTGATATTAAATGATCAATTGGTAAAAATTGGAGAAACATTTTTCAGTTTCCTTTTTCTTACTATCTACAAAATACTAACTTCAGTTAAATCGCGTTTTAAGCCTTTTTTATTTAAAAAAAAAAAGTTGCGTGCAGATCCCGCTCGGTGAGCTGCTTTGCCTATTGGCAGAGGCCCGGCCGCCATCTTTTTTTCTTTTGTAAATTGGGATCGGTTTGCTGGAGTTTCTGTACCGTTCGAATAGTTTTTCCAAGAGCTATTCAACTCTAATACCAAGATGCTATTCAGATATCTTCGCAAAGCATTAAGTCCTTGTTGTACATTTTATTTTGTTATTAACTTAGTACCATTGCCAGATCTCTGTAGTGTTTTTTTTTTTTTTAGATGACTTGACAGTGGTAGTACATTAATGACAAAATAAAAACCTGTTATTACCTAGGTAACAAAATGAATACAACTTGGTTTAATTAGAATCCACTCCCGTGTGCGCGTCTCTCCCAAAGTTCGTTTTGATGTTATTTCTTAGTACCTTATTTTAAGTTGCATAAAATTTGTTTCTCTGAGTCAGACTTTTTTTTTCATCCTGTGTAAAATGTCCTGTGTGGATGCAAATCCATTGCCATTTGTAAATAACTTTGCAGCGGTATTTATTTTAATCGCTATTCGAGCTCATTTGGCTTTCTGTGTTATTTGAGATCGTTAACTGTTTATTCATTAATGCAAAAAAAAAAATACTAAAGTATAAAACACAAAGATATAAAACTTTACATTCATGTTGTGTCACAGATTTACAGTGCTTGTGGCCTTGCGTTCAAATTTTGTCACAAGCGTTATCGTTTTCTTATTTTTCATTTGCCGAGAACTAGAAGTTCCATGCAACTAATTATTTTGGTCAGGATTTTGATTTTACTTATTTTGCTGGTTGAAATTCTTGGAGGTAATTAATGCTCCACATGTGTTGGTAACAGTACACGCTGTGCATTTGTACAATAAAGTGTGTTGAACGAGTATAAGAATGTATTTTTATGTAATCGTGTGATTCCCCCCCCCCCCCCCCTACAAAAAATGTCGGGCCATTGTCAAATTTCAGCCACTAGTTCTTAACTAAAATATATGGTAACCTTACTAAAATGTATTAAATGCTAAAATTACAGTGGTGAAGTTTGTAGCTGGCTAATGCAGCAATCGGTGTGTTTCCTTACACTGAACTCAGTAGGTCTAGGACCAGTTTTCTAACTATAAATGATTGTTATAGCAAAATTTGTTGGTAAAGCCTCAGTTCTGGAGCCATTATTAACATTGTATCGGCAACGTCTAATATTCCTTGTACCACCAACCTGAAATTCCTGAAGTTAAAAGTTTGGAAGTTTACTTCCTGCCATTTCACTTCTTCGAAGAGTTGTAAGCAAATTTTATTTTTTTTCCTGTCAGAGGTTGCCGTTAGGCTTGCCAGATTCTTTTGAAATGTGATGTTTTTTCTTTAAACGAAATTTGTATTCCAAGGTCATGTACCTCTCGCCCTCTAAACATATGTTGAAGTGTGTATGGTTTTTTTTTTAAGTAGAACAAAGCCTTCAGCTTTTTGGTCAGTCTTGTTCCATGCTGCCTGCTAAGGCAGACTAATGTTTTATTCAAACATGGCCATGAACGAGCATACGTTACCACAGCCAGGGTTTGTATGAATGAGTTTTGGACATGTTTATAAACATCGACCGTTTGGATGCAAAATTTGCTCTGTGGGCAGAAGTGTTTACGCACACGATGGTATGTGTAATTTATGCTAGTGTCCCGTTGTGTGGCGCTGAAAGTTCTATTCGTCCATCCCGAGAATCAAGCAAATCAACTGGTCTGCATGTTTTGTGTGCATTTTGGATAATTTTACCAGACTTTAAATTTGCGTGTTATGCAAACGTGAGAAATTGTAACGTATCTGTTAAATGGCCCCTGAACACTAGCTGTGCTGCTAAAGTCAATACCTGTATTCAGTTGATCGGCAGAAATGGTCAGCTAATGCACCACATTGACTGTGGATTACGTCCGGATTTAGGGATTGTACATGCTTCCATGCCTTGGGTTTTGCATAATTAGCTGATCCGTGCCAAGAGGGCATTATAGATCAGTGATTCCCGGGCATCGGTCGAGAATATTCGTTGCTGGGCACTTGGGCCTAACAATCCGTGATCATGCCCAGTTTGTGAGACACTTGGCCACAACCCCCTAGACTTGAAGGCCACCCACTCGTTGAGCTGTAAATCTGAACCCTTTTGCATACTTATTCCTCAAATGTTGCAAAATTTCTGTGGATTTGTGGAGTTGTTTTCTTGTGTAAAGCACAGTTAACATAAATGCAGATTTCAGGGTTCAGACAAAACCTGGAAATCTCGGGGGGGAAATGAAAATGGAGCCAAAATTTCGGGGAAAACAAATTTTTTTGAAAAGACGGGGAAAATTTAAAAAATGCCTTTGTGTCTGAACTGTTCCACTGAATCAAAGTTCCAAGATCAGAAACAAAATCGTACGCTAGTAGCAAATATTTTAATATGTGCTTTGTGCTTTATTTTAGATGTAACTTCAATACACCAAATCTTTAGGCTAGTACCACTATCTGTTATGAAAATGTGTTTAGACTAGTCGAGACGGGACTAAACAGCTATTTTCTGGGATGTTGGATTATTTTCTTACAAATATTAATAAATGCATTAGCCACTACGTGTTTCCCTAACTAAACACCATGTAAATACCTGGAAATTGCCATAGGATGCACCTGGAAATGACAGGGAAATTGAGAATTTAAAAATTGTCTGAACCCTGGATTTCCATTGCCCTGAGCGGGGCATAATTTCACACTCGATTTATGACCAGTCGAGGGTTCATTTTCTACTCGGTTTTCTTGATGGTTCAAAGGTCGGTGGAAACACTCCTGTAATTTTTATACCCATAACTGGGCTCTTTTGGTTTTTGGATTTTCATCGGCTGCCTTTCGAACTGTATTTTCGAAAGTTTTTATCCAATCTGCCATTCCTTATTAAATAACGAATTTTTGCTCGCGTGGTGATTGTAATCCCGCATTCTAGTTAAAAAGTACCTAGTTGAAACTGCGTTTAATTTTTTTTTTTACATTGTATGTGATCGCTTTGCCAGGAGATGGAACAGCGAAATCAATAAAAGTGTGCTCTTTGCCGATTGTGCAAGAGTTTGAATAGGACCTGACATTATCTGATCATCTCTCTTCCTGCTAGAATTGCCATTAAAGGTTAGTAAGACTGCACAATGGTTGGGGTCTTTATTGTGGTGAGCAGTTTTCACGCCTTGACACCACTTAACATAATAAAAAAGCACTGGTGCTGGATGAGATAAGCCTTGCTGCAGCATTTGGAAAAGTGGGTGCAGTCTCGCACGTGAATGTGAATATGACCGGAAAGTTTGTAAATTTGGCAAATTTTGTATTTTTCCTTTGGATGAGGTAGTGAGCATTCTGGTAAATGGGAAATACCGTAAATTGTAACCAGGGCTACAAGGTTACAAGTAAGCCATTTTCCCCCGTCTAACTACAAAATTTATAAAGTAAATTTATGGTATCAATACATGTACTGTAAATGCTTTTTTGGACCCGGAGAGAATTTACGGCATGCCCTTAGCGGAATATCTTACACTGGAAGAGTAAGGTAGTATAGTAAGCCACCTTATACACCTAAGTTTCATTCAAGAAATCTGACCCGGATTTAAACCAGTCCACCAGACTTACCTTACCCCCTTTACCGATATGTCTGCTTGTCCACTGGCATAAAAGACCTCGCTGAACCCGTTAAGAAGGTCACAAAATAAGTTGTGACGTTATCTCTATGGCAGTGAACAAGTGACCATATCTGTAAAGGTAGTGGTAAGGGAATGGTTCACATCCCTTAATTGCGCAAAGGTGGTTTACTATACGACATTATTTCTACTGTGCGGTTTCCGCAGATGGCTTATTTCCAATTTGCCTTTATATTATTTCTGGCGATTTATGCCTATTTGCGAGCATTATGTTCCGAAATCTGCTAAGCCTGGGTGTCTACCATTCAGTAGAATTGAATCCCAAACAAGCTGAAGTTGCTGAAACCGTATTCATTCGTTACGCTTTTGTCAAATCTACTTTATTTCAAGTAACACTATCGGTTCGTAGTGCTAGTTTGAAAATGTCTAGCGGCACGTTGGTCTGCGACTTTTGGTTTCTATTATATTGATGGTCTTTTAACTTTTCTGTTGGAAGATAGGTCGACAGGATGTGGGGAGGAACCAATTGGGGTTGAAAAATCGTGCAGTACACACCTTGAGACAGAAAACGTTGTCTAACAAAGTTTCGTGCGTAGCTGTCTCAGTGATGTAAAAACGATTCTCTGTAAAAGTTGGAGGCTGTCGACTTTTTTCTTTGTAAATTTTCGTACAGGTACTGATTACCAGGTCGTTCTTCCTTGTCTGCACAGCGTTGTTGATGGCCTGCACTTTATCCAACCTGTAGTCCAACCTGAATGATTGCAGGCTGGTTGTTTGCCACAATGGTCTCTCGGATTAATCTTGCAGTTCTTTCTTGCTGCAAAAAGGTTTCTTGTTTGTTTTATTTGAGGGGTAAGTCACATTCGTGGCGATACTTGCTGTAAACATGAATTCCAAAGTATTTATTTTTGCTGCTTTGGAAAATGGGACTTGGAAAATTGACAAGAGCATTTTGCGTGACCCGTTTCCAGGTTGATGTTAGAGGTCAAGAAGCAGTATTGGTGAATGTGGGGCTGGTTCAATCCTACAATGGATGTGCTCAATTCATCTCTTTAACTTAGCCATAATACCAGAATTTCTGCCCTTTAATGAGGTAGGTCTCGTTCTAATGGGTGGAAAACAAAGTAGCTTCTCGATCGTTATCACTGAAAACAGTTCTTCAAAAACTGAATGTTTTAAACTAGTTACTTTGATCCTTAGAAGGAGGCATTTACTACTTCAATGTTTTAAGTCGGTTACAGACTTCGATGAGGCATAATTTTGGTTTGAGGTGGCAACACTAACACTTGCACGCTTGCGTGTTCTTGCTGTGCTTAAAGTGCCCATACTCCTCTCAAAGCTTCCGTCGTATCTTGTTGACGTTGCAAAGGTTAAGAGAACTGAATTGTAGGTTTCTTCAATGGCCAGCTGTAGGAACAAGTGTCACGTCAGTTAGCTGGTGGTTAGCGTATTGTGAATGCTGCCTGGTCCATGTTTGTCCACAGCTACAAAATGAAAATAATTGAGAAATTAAAATAAAGCCACGATTATACAGTTCTGCAAATGAAGATTAATGCCAGTGGTTTCAGTCCTTTTTGAAAATAAGTTGTTTTTTTCTGCATCTGCATGCCAAGAAACGAGAGTTCCTCTTAGTTGGTAAAAAAAATTTTTTGTGGAAGATCTAAATGCTTTTTTAACTGGCAAGAGATGTAATCGGAGTACATTTTGGCATCAATAAAGCCTTTTAAGTTGGTCGCAGACCCAATGTGCCTGAAAGTTGTAATTTTACGCTCTAGCAATGTGCATAACATATCTACATTTTTTTTGAAGCGTTGTCAAGCAGACTGGCGGTGAAGTTGGGTTCAGCTGGTTATAAACTCCCATTTCTAACTCGACCTTAGAACCTGCGAGGAGATGATGAATTCACGAAGCGTGATGGAAGGTTGTAACATCGGGAGTGTTTATTTTTATTTATTTTTTTAAATTTTGTGCTGGGGCTGCTTGCCAAGCAGTTGGCACCGAACTGCAGGAAAGTGTACACAATCCTACCCAATCCCGGGTCCTTGGCTACGACATCCCCTCCCCGTGTGTGATAAAAACCGAGCATCTGATTGGGCCATAAAATCATAAATAAATAGTCGAGGAGTGCCAAAAAGTGTCTTTCCAGAAACCAACGGAATGGAGTGATGTTGTGTTTTGGCTGTTAGCGTACGTCAGTGGCTGAAGTACCTCCACAGGGTGTCTGACATCTACTTTACATGCTGGGAGTGTACCGAGCGCTGCCCTCTGTGCGTCACCGAACTTCCGATTGGGTAGACCTGCTTATATAAGTTTTGTGATTAGTCTATCCGTGAACATTTACAGTCACAAAAGTGGCCGCTAGCCGATCTGTAAATACACAATTCGTGCTGTAGTGCAATAGTTGGTTCAAGAGAAACAAGAAAGTCCGTCTTTTTTATGTTAGTTGTTAATTACGACCATTTGGTGTTAAATTACGAATATAGTTTTTTAGTACCCGCTAAAACCCATTAGTTGCTACCTTTAGCAAATATATTTTTAATAGTTCTTAGCGATTTTTTTTTATTTGGGAATCGCAGAATTTTTGTACTCGAACGACTTTTGCAATTTTTTTAAGGTATTGGTAATTGTTTTTTTTTTGTTGTTTTTACGATAGTGAAGCCCATTGTGCAAGTAAGTTTTTTGTTTTGTGAATTTTCATTGTTTTTGTAAAGAAATTTTCATGGCTACTGAGTGTTTTGAAAAAGTCTCAGATGTCTTACCAGTAGATTAGCTATTCGTATTATGATAATGTTTTTTATTTTATATAGTAACTTTTAAAATTATAATCATCGCTGCCGGTTTTTTTTTTTTTTTTGTCATCCTGGACTAGCGATTGCGACGGAATTTTGAAACAATTTTTGTTTTTTTGTTTTTGTATTTACAGTTGTTATATGACATGAAAATGAGCAAAGTGGGGAACCAGACGAATAGTAACGACCCCCAAGCCGTCAACTCCCGTGTGTTTGTCGGCAATCTGAACACTTACCAAGTAACGAAGGATGATGTGGAGCGCATGTTCAAGCGCTATGGCCGCCTGGTTGGTATCTCCATGCACAAGGGTTTTGCATTTGTTCAGTTCACCAACCCATACGAAGCGAGAACCGCTGTTCAGGGCGAGGACGGAGCTGTAATCTGTGGGCAAACGCTTGGTGAGTCAGTACAGTACTACTCGCATTTTTTGCATTTTTTTTTTGTATGAAAGAGATAATAGAACTTTTTGTCTTCTCTTCTCTTTGTGAATTTTTTGTTTTGTTTTTGTGATCTTTTTCACCCATACTGTGGTTTTTCGTGAGTGAGTGTTCTGCGTGACGGTGAGGAGTGTACGGCGTGACGGTAATGACAGAATTGATAAAAGTCTGGATGTTGGATCTATTTTGCTTGAAATTAATTTTTCTTATTACTCTTTTTTTTTTTTTGTTCTACTGTGTGTATTGTGCGTGGTTATAATTAGTTCAGTAGTGGCCGCAGTCGAAGCTTCGCAAGAATTGCAGGGCTTCGGTGGGGTGGATGGCTTTGACCTGCATGGAGTTGGGCAAAACTTCATGTAATCATTGGCCGTTCTTCGTTTTCCTGTACAGTGCTACTGCATCCAATAATGAAGGCTGCTAGAGTGACAAAATTGTGTAAAAACATGGATTGATGGATTCGTAAACCGTCACTGTATTAACACTTTCACGCCTGACCTTTTTATTTTGAACAATCATTAAAGCCTGACCGATTTTGGCCTTTACCAAAAATATCATTTCAAGCTGTGCAGTGGAGCTCAAGAATTTAAAATATAGTCACTTACCTCAGAAAAGAATGCTAAATGGTGATGTATTCAACAATTTTTTACAAAAATTAGTACTGGCACAGTAAACAGCGAAACAATGTTGAAAAACTTTTCAACAAAAACGCAAAGGTTCAACATTGTTGGCCGCCATTTTGTGTTCAGCTAAGCAAGGCACCTGTACAACTTCCAACAAACACAAGTTTACACAGCTTAGACTAGTCAGTACTGCCATCTAACGACTGATATGTGCACTAAAAACGTTGCCTAACAACACTGCTTGAAGAGCGATGGACGTACTGGTACATTGACTTAGCATGCACCCACAAACATACAGGACGTACTGATACGTCCATAGGCAGCTGTGTAAAATTAAAATGGACGTACCAGTACGTCCATAGGCGTTAGTGTTATAAATATTGGCGTTATGTCAGGAAAATAGGCAGACAGTTATGGGTTATCCAAAAAAAAGTCCTGTGACAAAAAAAACAGTATGTAATTTTCTTCGGTGCCACAGGTAATTGTTTACCGAGTCGCAAATTAAAGTGGGATAGCATGACTGGACAGTTTTGTCGATATACATGATCATTTTCGTGAAAATGTTGTGCATTATGCTGTCTAAAGTAACCCCCTCCCAGGTCAATTTTACAGCACTCAACCGATACAACACTACATTTTTACCGTACGTCAGCCTTCAGCGCTACACTTAAATAAAACGAGGACTAGTAGCAGGAATATTGTTAGCTCGCAAGAATTTAAACAATGCTACAAACAAAACAGTTCTCATTTCTCAATACAATTATTTGAATGTTGTCGTGCTATGGGAAGTAGGGTGTAATGTAAGTTGCCAATCGTGTATAATGAAAGTTTGGTAACCAGTGACTTGTTACCAGGGTAGCGTGGCCAAAACAAATCTCGGTGGGATGGCACCACGTTTCCAAATTTCCATCCTATGTTCTCTCCTTAAAGTGCCTTACCACAGTGCGGAAGAAAACCTGTTGTAGCAGTAACTGCATTGTGCTACACTGTCTAGAAGTAAATTCCAAAACCCAGCTGCGGTTTATTTTTTGTGTAAGTGTTAAAAGTGCTTCAAGTAAGAGAAACAAAAGTTTGCAAGGAGTGCACTAACTTCAACCGGAGGTTCGCATAAAAGTCAGGTTGCCGTTTTCATATCTGAATGTTACGCTTGTAGTTGTATCATTTCTACCAATGGGAATTACTTTTATCTAGATCATAAAAGTACGCTCATTGTTTTCACAGTAGGAAATATAGCTTATGCATTAAGTTATTGCTATCCCTACATTTGGTAACCAAGAGCAAATTGTGCGCCATTGGAAATGGGGGAGGAGGGGAGAGCTTTTAAAGCGAGTTTCCTTAGACTGGATTCACGAGCGAAGTCGCCGAATTTTCGAGTGATGGGTCAGTTTTAAGTCAAAATAACCCTTAGAAACGGTAAAAGCCGGTAGCTGGAATAAAAGTGGTATTTAAGGGGCATTCCATAAAAAAATACAAGAATGCCATCACTGCCGAACAAAACAGTTTGTCCGTTGAATTTTTGGTGAAAACCTATCACCTTCTTCAGAACTGCCAACCAAGATTTAGAAAAAATTCGTCACATCACATGAACTGCCTTTTAAAAGGGAGGAGGATGTGACGAATTTTTTTCTAAATCTTGGTTGGCAGTTCTGAAAAAGGAAAAATGGTGGTATTCATGTATTTTTCCTGGAAAAACCTCAAACGTATTGAACTACAATTGTAGTACATTTTCCACTGATTGTGTTTTTTGCTTAATCGTCCCGGAACCACGTTGCCCGGATACCGAACTTTATGCATCTAAAAGCTAAAAGCAAAAAAATGTTCAGTTAGGAAAAGCAAAGTAATTTGCCACTTGCTAAGAAGTATATACTTCAAATTCTGCGTTACTATTGAGCAAGTATTTTAAAGCACTGGCTAAGACGTCCTCTAATTTTAAGGGTTTGCTTGTGAAAGTGGGGCACGTAGTGACCAAAGAGAAAAAAAATGCTACTTTTGCATTACATAGCTACCATTTTTTTTTTGACAGTTCCCACCCCAAAAATGCCTTTGGCAGACAAGCCTACTTCGCGTCGTCATGCCACCTTTTCAGTGAATGAAAAGTATGACTGACCAGTGGAATGGTCTAAACTTGGTTGTCAATGGCTAGGCTTATCAACGTTTAAGATGTATAAATAAAGCAGCTCTGTTAATAAGTGCTGTAAGCTGGAAGGAGGTTAGGCGGCAATTTAGCAATTGTTTGGATTATTGAGCACGATTTGCTCAGTCGAAAACTGGTGCGATAATTAAATGTCGAAAATAGGCTGGGGATGACCAGCTGCACATTTTCGACCTTTATAAAATTGAAAATTGACCAATATCTTCCGACTTGAGGTTTTAGTTGGTTCCTGGGCAAGTCTCAATTATTAAGTTTTCCAAAGAAAAAGCATGTGTGCGGTAAATATGGAATGAAAGCAAATGAAGTGCACGACATTGCAATTCGCTTTTCAACTCACATCAGATTCCTTATCAAAGAGTACATGATAACAAACATATTTACTATGCTTAATTTCAAAAGCCCTAATTCACCAGAACAAAACAGGCTAGGGCAAACGAGAGATCTGAAAAAACCGAAATGGCAAAGTAAAAATTAATAAAACTAATTTAAAAGTGCACTTGTTTTTATTTTTTATTTATTCAACAATATCTTCACAATTCCTAAATTGCTGCTGCGTACGTGTTATCTCTTCCCCAACTCCTTTCCAGCTTACATCACTTAGCAGCAGAGCTGTCTTACCTAGTACCACCTTGTGTTATATGTTGACGAGCGTAGCCATTGACAACCAAGTCTGGACCATTCCTCTTGTCAGTAAACTAAACTGTCCACGGCCATCGTAGGTAATGCCCTGTAAAGTTGGAGGTAAAAATTTGTTGTGGTGTTAGCTTCCTTACAAAACGTCGTCCCCTTAATATCAATTAGCTCTCACCCACAAAGAAACCGTATTCATTTCGCCCTTGTCAAAAGTCTACCCCTTTTTTCAAAAAATAAAAATTGTCTTAACAGAACCTTGTGCCTTTTCTTGCTTTATTATTATAGTATTTTATTTTTTTCTTTGCTGTTTTACCTCTTCTGTTTACATCGGACAGGCGGCTATTGATTCTAGTAGATAGTGAACTGCAAAACACAGTCGTGTGAATGGCATCTCGTGAACAAGGGCTGTTATCACTTTTTTCGGGGCAAAATTAATTTTGTGCCTGTCACTCATGGCACCCTATTCGTGTCGAGTAGTATTGACTTCCTGCAAAACTCAATATTACCTTACCGTACTCTAGTGAGCAGAGAGGATTTCGATGGCCATACAGTCGGAAAATTGTTCTAGGCCTAGCAAGTTTATTTTTTAGGGAGGTCTATAGCTGTCATAGGGATTGGGGCTAATAAAAAAAACTACCTTGTTTACACAAGACCATGTAAGCGAATGGTTTTTTTTTTATTTTTCATCAAAATTTTAAACACTTAAAACCAGACAAAACTTAGAAAGACAATCTAGAAACATTTTTAAATAACCTTTGTACTTGTAAAGTTTAGTTTTGTGTATTATTTATATTTTTGTATTAAACTGGTTTCGGCTGATTAGTAACCTACTGTAAAATGACACTAAACAATGTGAATAATAATTGCATGCAGCACAATTTTCACGAAAGGATGGAAAAAAATTCGCGTCATACGGCAGAGTCTTGACATGCGGGCCGCCCTGTTAAACAGAGACCTCTTTGATTGCCTCCCAATTCTGAATAAGAATGCAGATATTTTTCATCATACTATCGTTGGGAGTTCTTGGTTATGCAGTTTGCTTTTTTGAAAAGCCTTTGCCAGGGGGTTGAAGGTTTGCTTTATTCTTTACGCTCTCATAATATTCTACCTACTCAACTACAAAAGCCATTTAAAAACAAGAAAAAGAATTAACAAACTTAATATTATTAGCGGTGTAGGTGATGTTACTGCGAATGCTATTGCTCGTAAGCACTTTTTCTCGTCTTTTGGGGGTGATAAGCCTCTTCCTTTCCCTAGTATTCTTACTTTTCAGATATAAGCACTTGCAGGAAGTAATTATGTGTGCAGTAAACCAATTTATTCTCGTATGTTTTGACCCTGCTAACATCGTAAATAAGCCATGGTTTCTTTTGTTAAACCGTTGTGCAATAAATTAATAAATTTAAAATGTCGTGATCAAAATCACGGCTTTAAGTTTAGTGTATGATGATAGTGAGGTAGTGCCCATTAAGGTTTCCCTGTCATTTTTCAACCTGCACTTTCGTTCAGGATGTGTTGCCTGCAGCTCTGAAAATGTAGCAGTAAATTTTCATAAACAATATTTTGCTATCGGCAAGTTCCGCATTTTCTGTGCCCACAGCTGCCAAATTTGAAAATTCTTAGTTACAGCCAAAGTTGTATATATACCTCATTCAATAGCATAACTCATGTCCTCATCTATTGTCATTGGATGAATGAGCAGATGTTCGGTTGTTATCATTGGCCGAGTGGGCAGATGTTCGGCAGTTGTTGGCCGTGCAGGCAAATGTTCGGCAGTTGTTGGCCGTGCAGGCAAATGTTCGGCAGTTGTTGGCCGTGCAGGCAAATGTTCGGCAGTTGTTGGCCGTGCAGGCAAATGTTCGGCAGTTGTTGGCCGAGCAGGCAAATGTACGTACGGCACATGCCGGCCAAGGGAGCATATGTACGGCGCCTGCCGGCCGAGGGAGCATATGTACGGCGCTTGCCGGCCGAGCGGGCAACTGTTTGGCGCCTGCCGGCCGAGCGGGCAACTGTTTGGCGCCTGCCGGCCGAGCGGGCAACTGTTCTGGGTTGGCTCATTGGAATATTCGCCATTAAAATATATTACGTGAACTTTGCTAACGTGTGTGCATTTTTTTATTTTTATCTTCGAGTTTAACCTGTTTTCATGGGCTTCTTTAGTATCAGTTTCAACAATTCTTTATTCCCTTCTTCCTTTCCCCTTCCATCCGTTACAGCGAGAATGGTCTATGCATTTTTGATTTCATGGCTTACTGCAATAAGGAAGGGGTTAATTTATTCTTTTAGTTTTAATGATTGTGGTTTTTGAGTTGTATATCCCCGTTAGACTAAATTACACGTTACTTTGATATTTAATGAACACAATTTTTGGAAGGGGGGGGGGTGGAGATAGAGACTAACCTAAACGTACGACTAATGCTTTTTTTGGCCTATTCATCGGACCCGTAGACTTCTATCCGTAGTTGTTGGCTGTTCAATTTTTTTGTATATTAACACACGATGGATAACTTGGCAGCGGTAAAGTTAATGGCATATTGCTGTGCTGTTTGATACGTGTCAGCACACGCATGTAATAAATGCATTTCGTGCTTTCCGGACACTTTTTTTTTTTTTTGTTGAAAATACAGAAATTGAATATCCATCGGTAAAAAAAATACCGTATACAAACCGTTGGTTGCTACGAGAAACACTACGTAAAAGTGTTTTTTTGTTGTTGGTGTTGTCTCAATGTAGTGCATTTCTTGTAGCACCCTACAGCAATCGTTTTCTAGACTACCCTGTGGAACTCTTTCCCCCCACCCCCCACCCCCAGGAAAAGTGGTAAGTGGCACTGATGTTGTTAACCTTTACAGTTTGCTCCCAAGTGCACGAGGACGTACCAAATTTTTACAAAATAATTAAGGAGATCGTGGCTTGTTAGTTTCGTTAAAAGAAATACCATTGTGCATTCCTTCGCTTGGTGCAAGCAAGTGCTCAATAGTACTGGACAGCGCTAGATGGTGTCAGATTCTGCCTACTTTCAATCTGTGATAGTGCCACTTTTAAGTTTACTTTCTCTTGAATTCAGTCTTTATCAAAATAATGCTCACCTTTCTACTTTAAAACTAACCAGCAGATTAGGATTGCTTTTTTTAGACTGTTTTAAATATCGTGTTTTCGTATTTTTCTGCAGAAGTGTCCTAAAAGTTGCCAAGAAAGCAGTTTTTGAAGAATATTTGACATTTCTTGGCAAAGATTGGAATATTTGCCCCCGATTCTGCCTTGTTCATCTCCACGTGTTACTTATTTATAACTGAAGAAACCCTGGCAAATGGCAAGTGTGTTCCATAGCGAAAGAGCCTCGAAAAACGTGGTGTAATTTCGTGCCAATTAATAATTTACGTGCAAAAAAAGCGGGAGTATATGCTGCAGCTTGGTTGAAGGGTCTTCGATCAGGGAATCTGATGGCGCCTAAATCGAACAATGGTTGTGCAGTTAGAATATGTAGAGCGGGAGTGAGGAATACGGTTTTTTTTTCTCTTTGAAATTGGAGTGGGGGAGCTGCAATGCAAATCTGACGACTTTATCGAATTGAAAAGTAACAATTCAAGTGTAGGGTTCGGCCCATATGCATATTCACCGATCCTATCCATTGCTGATGCTGTTAATGGTTCTGCACTAACCAAAAGCGAATTATACAGGGTTGTCCTAAAACAATTTGCGATCTGAAATTTTTTTCCAAGTCCTGAATTTTTTAAGGTGCCGGTAGCTTAAAAAATAAAGTGCAAAGAGTGAACTCTTTTTCTGGATCTAAAATCCAATTCTGATTCTGAAAAAGTGTGTCCTACGTTTCAAAAAATTAAAAGAAATTAGCGGTAACTTTCGTTCGACGTACCCGTGTTTCTTTCAGTAAATATCCTACTAAAAATACACGTAATGAAAGTTGTAAATTTTTTCTAAGTCACATGTAATATGTCCCACTTTTTCGGAATTAGAATTGATTTTGCATCCACTAAAGTAGACACTTTTTCCCCCCAAAACCTTAAAATAAATTTACAAGTTGTGCGTTCTTTGTGGAACACGCTGTATCTCTTGCCCAGGGAGATGCTCCCAACGTTCGTGCAAATACCATAAACCCCAATGTCCTTATCCCAGCTGCTCCGAAGTTAAGCCAAAACTTAGCTCAAGTGAGGAGACAGACAAGATTGCTTCGTGTATTCCTTAGGAAAAACTAAAAGTCAACTGGTAAAATAAAAACTAAAATAGTTATTTTTTTTGCAGTCCTAGTACAGGTCTAAAAAAAAAACTAAATTACCGAATGCTGATAAAGAAGACTTTATTTTAAGCCTTGTATCTATACTAATTTCAACACTTGCAATCTTGCACACATGTAAACAGCTGGGAGGTGTTATGCTATTATTCACAAATTTTACGTTGGCAGGATGGGGCTCAAGAGACTACAATATACAACATTTTTTATCGCAATAATTGATAAAACAAAATTTGAGTCTGGAATACCATTTTGATTTTATTTTAAAAAAATCCTAGGGATGCACCAAATACAAAATTTTCCGAAAACTTAACGGATATATAACCGAATACTCAACTTGCAGAATACCGAATATACAACCGAATAGTTAAACTACTGAATATTCTGCACCAAACAATTTACATATTCGGCCGAATACCGAATTATTCGGGTCTGTGCCGAATAGACCGAATACCGAATTATTCGGCCGAATACTTCACTGAATACCTGTAATTCAAACACGTATGGATTTTTCCTTCTTTCAGAAATGTCAAGAAGACAATTCCTTACAAACCAAAACTAAATGCTTAGCTATACTTTCTTACATTAATACAATTGCATAAATATATACAAAAAAATATTCGGCCGAATACCAACAAATCTTAACACTATTTGGCCGAAAAGCGAATATCGCTATTCGGCCAAAATCGGTATTCGGCTAAATACCGAATGGCCAAATTCAGTATTCGGCCGAATACCGAATACTTGAATTTTTGGCCGAATACTGAATAATTACCGAATATTCGGTGCATCTCTAAAAAATCCCTTGGTTGACGCCTACATAATGTAACAGTAAAATAAAATAGGTTGCCTCATTGCACAAACCGCAAGCGATAGTGGTACGAACATGGACAACACCAGTAATTTGACTTCTTTATGGTGCTTGTCAGTTTGCTCGATAATTCGATACGTCGGAAAAAGTAGGATACGGTAATGAAGAAAAATTTTATCGCGTTATCGATTATTGTGCCATAGCTAAAGGTTAGTTTAGTTAATTGGGTCAAGTTACAACTGTACAACTGGACGAAAAGCTAATATTGTTAAAAATCGAGTTTCATTATTAATGAGTACAATAAGCTTACTTTGTTAAACGTACAACATAAAGTAGCCTACTAGATCAAGCAAAGAATTGCACGCATGTTGCCAGTGTGAAAATTTGTGGAAAATAAAAAAAACGTGTGAATAGTTGTGATCAGTGTGAAAAAATTAGTAAGCTGTATGAAAAATTTGGAGTCATGCCAGACAGCAACAACAAACTTGATTTTTTTAAAATTTGAATGTGACTTTGTTACACGGTAATGCTGATGTTGAGCGAGGTTTTTAGTGAGACTAAACAAATAATTATCGATCATCGTACAAGACGTTTCAACTGGATACATCAATGGATTGTGAAGGACCTCTTCATTCATGATTCTCCATGGTCGTCACCCCCAAAAGCTTCCCGTTACCCAAGTACAGAGTAAGAAAGGCAACCATAACTTACAAATAATGACTGAGAAAGTAAAACTAACATAAAAAGAGAAAACAGGAGGCCACATCATTGGCTGAGGGAAGTAAGTTGCAACTCTCTGCAATGTCGGTCGCCACTCGCCATTTGGCGACTTGGAATTAACCTTCCTCGCCAAAATGGCGACTAGCAATCGAGAATGCTACTCAAAGAGCGATATCTTGGGAACCGTGTAAGTTAGAAACGAACGGTTTGCGGCGTTATGCTCAGATTTGTAATGGCTATACAATGGCTTTTTCTGCATTAATACTAGTGTTGAAGAAAATTGTACACTTTCACAAATGCATAGCCTAAATGGAAAAACCACGCATCATGCAAAAAATGTATTTGTGTGTGGCGAGTAGAATTTATGAAATGGCGAGTGCTTTTTAAGGTCTACTGGCCAAGTGGCGACTGCTAATGGAATTGACATTCGAGAGGGTTGAACAGTTGCAAGGATATGCCGAGAAAGAAACTCTACTGAACCAAAAAAAAAGAAAAGCCGAGGTAATGAACACAGAAACAAAACTGTTAGGGTCAGCATGCAAGAAATTGGACATTGTTCAAATTGAGTCGGGAAAACGCCATCATCCAAAGTGCAAAAGACTCCGTAGCAAATGCTAATGAACAGTTAGCCGTTTTGAAGCCTCAGCTTTGCAAAGCAAAAGAAAAATTGAATACTATTTTAAGCTGCTGGGAAAAATTCAACTATTAAATTAAGCAATTATAAGCTACCATTAAAAAAAAGTATGTGAAAATTTGATAATTTAGCTGCGTGAAAGATGTGAAAAATGTTGAAAATGTGGCAACATGTCTGGGTTCCACCCGGTATTGCGTGTGCTAACAATTCTACCTATCGGTGCGGCAGTGGCTCATTGTGCTGAATGCGGTAAGCTTTCGTTTGCGGCCTTCCAGACTTGCTTGTTTGCATGGAAGTAACACTTTCCAATACTGATCAAGCCGTTGTTTATTCTTCCATTAAGTCATGGAAACAATTCGACTAACTCACAAATTGAATTTCTGAAATACCATGCTACTTAAACGTGTTCTGCATGCATCCTATAATTGTCTGTATGGTTTTCTTAGTGATGTTCCGAGTTGTTGTGAGAACACCAAAATTACAAAATAAACCGTTAGGCTTACTTGAATTACTTTGAAACGCTGTTGAACTCTAACTCAAATTACTCATCACGCTCACTTTCAAAAACAGGATACTGTCAGTATCGTGCAAATTTTCGATTGAATTTCAACAATCTTCGTCAGGCAGGGTCAAGAAAAATTGAGGCTTCTAGTTACATCTTCGACATTTTCGTCTGCCTGCTTGAAAAGAACGTCCACTGCCTCCGATATTTACAAGGTAAGCACAACAAGCGGCGTGGTCACTTGTATATACAACGCTGGATCCAATATTTACGATGTTGCGTACAAATGGCGTGGTTCTCCCAATAAACATGGTCCCGGCACATGTATTACTTCTCTCACTCCATCCTTGCTTCAGTATGCCATCTAATTATTTTCCAACCAAGTGCATGACTTTGGGTTAGATGGGCCCTGGATGTCCATTAGGGGGATGTTATTCTTTAAGTGGTGCTGGATCGCAATAGACTGTAGGCATCGTAGGTGTCGATCTCTACTCGTGTTTGGTGGTGCTGGATCGCAATAGACTGTAGGCATCGTAGGTGTCGATCTCTACTCGTGTTTGGTCTAACTAGTGTCTTTGTCTTGTCCCAGCCAATTTCGTGTTCAGTTTCCATACAATGACTGCAATTCCATTTTCTTCCACTTCATTCCTGATGTCTCCAATGTGCTGCTGGTGTCTCCAAGTATGCAGGATAGCAGTCACAAACGCAGAGGGAAGAAGAAGAAAGACGAGGCGACTTTGGGAGACGTACAGGATACGAGCAAAGGAGTTATTTAGTGCCATGCAATGGATGCAGTTCAGTTTACATTGGCGAAACGAGAAAGGGGGTGAGGACAAAGTTTGGGCAGCACATTGTATGGAAACTGAACACGAGGCTGGGACAAGACAGACACTAGTAAGAGCAAACTCGAGAAGCGATACACCTACGGTGCCTAGAGTCTATTGCGATCCAGCACCACTTAAAAGAATAACATCCCCCCTAATGAACATCCAGGGGCCATCTAACCCAAAAGTCATGCACTTGGTTGGAAAGGAATTAATGGCATACTGAAGCAAGATGGAGTGAAAAAAGCAAGTAATAAATGTGCCTGGACCTTGTTTATTGCGAGAACCACGCCATTTGTACGTAACATTGTAAATATGGGATACAGCGTTGTATATGTAGGTGGCCATGCCGCTTGTTGTGCTTACCTTGTAAATATCGGAGGTCGTGGACGTTCTTTTCAAGCAAGCAGACAGTGGCAGAATCGGCGCGATGCCTTCTCTGCAGACAAATCAAAGATCTTGCAAACAATGACTGGGTTTATTACTATTACGAAATGCAAGCTTTTTAACAAACTTTCTATTGAGTGTGGATTGTTGTTTGGCTGTAGTTAAATTTTGAGTAAAATTTCCTTAGGCACGTTATTTATTTGCAACATCATTTAGTTCCCAGCGCGTTTCTAGATCTGGCCGTTTCTCTCCTACCCGCCTACTCTCGCTCTGTCTATCGTAGTACATGAGATGCATTCTCCATATCTATCGTGTCTTATCAGGTGCCTGCTGCTGCCTGACTTCGTCGTAAGCAACAACGAGGTACTTACACAAAGTTGTGTGTTTGCAGTACAGTGAGAAATAAATATTTTTAAATGCTTTAAAAATTAAAAAACTGCGGAATACCAGTGAAATCCGAATCAGAAACATTTTGAATCTTTTTTGTTGCAGCCGAAACGAGCAAGGATAGTAAAGGCCCCATTCTAATGATGGTACCTTGGTATTACTGATATGAGAGCTTTGTTTATTAAATGGGCCTCCTGACACACATAATGAACAAGAAAATGTGAAAAAAATATGTATGATGTTACATGCCCTAAAAATTTTAAATCTGTAATTTATGCGATGGCAGTAACTTGAAATTAGTAAACAAAATGAATAAAGAATTTCATGGTAGCTGTTTGCCACTGAGAATGTATATCAATACTGTAGGTTTACATGCATTAAAATCAATACAATGCAACACCAAAAGTCAAAATGATAGAATAAAAAATGTTAAAATAATAAGTAGGCTTAGCCTAAATAAAAAACTACTTTTACTTTAAGAATTTCAACATTTTTTTAAAGTAGGCATAGGATTTTGAGGCCTAAAACGGCAAAAGAAAATCTAACAGCCATTCTCTATTCTCATCACACACACACCCGCACCCCCACCATGGCTGATTTTCATACTGTGAGAGTTCAGTGGGGTAAGTTCTTGGAAACAATTTGTAGGCACCGAATTACCTGTCGCAGACACTTACAGAAAATTCTGCAACCGGGCAAACGAAAATGTCGAAGATGTAACCAGAAGCCTCAATTTTTCTTGACCCTGCCTGATGAAGACTGTTGAAATGTAATCGAAAATTTGCAAGATACCGACAGTATCCTGTTTTTGAAAGTGAGCGTAATGAGTAATTTCCAAGTTCGAAGTAATACCAAAATTAGTGTAGCAATAGTTTTGCATGCCTCCTAAGCGATGTTAAAATGGCTGCAACAGGTTTTCTCACACTAGTGCTGGGCGGGCAGTACC
>JAHWFP010202523.1:15314-28207 GCA_023313725.1 Lithobius niger | reverse complement strand
GGTATTGTACTGCCAAGACACGATTTTTTTTTTAATTGAAAAGTTTGTTTTGTTTTGGCATAGTTTTTATGGAAAAATATATTATGTTCTCTTTTAAGTTTAACGTAGACCGATCTGTTTCACCATTTATTAAAATAATTCTTATTTTTTTTACATTAATAAACTGACTTAATAAACCACACTATCCAAGTGGAAATGCAAAGTTGACTTCTTAGCATTGTTCAAAATTCCTATTTTACATTGTTGATCTTGAACTGATTGTTGCACTGTTTTGCGCCCTACAATATAAGGAAAAAATGAATAATTTATTTTTTTTACATGAAAAGAATCCAGTATTTTAACTATTAGCGGTATGTGATACCATAGTTTTTTTTTGGTACTGCGGTACCAGTACACCACTGCCTAGCACTATCTGCATATCCCAGGCCACTTTCTCTTGGTAGAGAAGCAGCCATTTTGAGTAGTGTTTTGTTAACATAGGCCTATTCCCTCCCAAACAAAATGGAAATTAAGCCCCCTTCAAATCTCACAGGCGCTCGACAAAAAAAAAATTGACCTTTACGGCTGTCTTTAATTAGGCTACGTGCATAGTGGGAAATGCTATGTAGTGTGAGACCAATGGCAGTTACTTTTAATGCGAGTTGTTTGGGTTTGGAAATATCATCTCTGCCGTGTACCTCTAGCAGCTGCATCTGTTGGGTCATCCAAAGGGTAGAAGGAAAGCCGACAGCGTAAATAGTTGGTTAATGGTGTCGCTTTCAGAATGGAGGTAATTAGCTGTGCTTTTGGTAATTTTATTTTGAACCTGTGTTGGATTTTAATTACGCGAGTACCGAAGTAACGTGTTTAATGTCCTGTGTCGGAAAGTTTGCTCCTAAAGACTACTTAAATTGGATTTAGTGATGTTAGGCGTGCCATATTACCAGCAGTGTGGGTTAACCAATTATGCTCGAGCTGGAGCAACTCATTACCGATGTGTATATAGCTTGTGTTGCTGATTGTGCCTAGATTACAGGAAAAACTTGTTTCATCTTAAATCTCTTGGCAGTTGTTAATTGATCCTGCGCCATCTGGCTTCTGTCGCTCTTGATGAGTGATTTCAGTCATTTGTGTGGTGCGGCTGGTTTGTCACCAGATCTCCGTCTGTTACTCTTACTGAGGAGTGTGCCATGAAAATGGTGCAAATGGCAGGCTATGCAAATTTGAGATCCTTGGACAACTTGAGATAATTGCTGTAAGTAGATGTCGTAAACAAATACGTGAATATTTACAATTAGAAATGCCGCACTTGTGGAGGATTTTTAACTGCAGACACGGACTTAATTGTTTAGTTGCTGTAGTGAGTTACAAACTGATTTACCAATTGCATATTTAATGGAATTATTTTGCAGATTAGTTAGTACATTTCACAACTAAAACGTGCTGAAACTTGCTCTGCCACACACACATTCAGCTGAATACTGAATGAACAGAACTTTTAAAAAATAAAAACTACAGCAGTGCAAAGGCATGTTGCGTTCTAGTTTAGTACATTTGTTGATCGGTGAGGCGGACACCTGCATAGTTTAGTACATTTGTTAACCGGCGAGGCAGACACCTGCATCATTATGGAATCAGGAAAACAAAATTGAGATAAGTTGAAAAAAAGATGAGATTGATAGTAAACACTCGTTAGAGCAATTTCATACAACACCTGGTAACATTACCTGACCTGCCTTATGTTTTCGCTTTGTGTGATGGTTTACTTGGTTGGTCGAGGTTGCGAGTAGTTTGTGTTTTTTTGCTGTCAGGCTAGAACATTTTTCCAATCAGTCAGACTTGAGTGACGGCCGATATTAACAAGTTTTAAAATTCTAGTCAGGCGAAACAGATTTTTATTTTGATGGCTATGCTGTTAAAGGCAAGAAAACAAAATGATATAAACCCGAAACATTAGTCTAGCTTTTCTGAGGGAAGCTCGGGTTTTTAATCTTTTTACTTCAATGAAAAGATTGAAATTTGTATCCACCTTTTGTGCTACTAACAATAGTTGTTATACTTAAAATAAAATGTTGGTTACTGTCGACAGTACACAATGAGGTCAACTTTTTTCACTGCCTTCGGAAAATTTTCTTTTTGTTTCGGCTTAAATCGTTAATTTAATGCTGATGCCCTAATTTTCGCCACCAGGTGGTGTGGCTGCTCTCATCCCAGCAGGCATCTGCGCCAGTGCTTGCAGGGGGGTGGGGAACACACAAGTTGCCCCCCCATAAGAAAAATTGTGGGTGTTAATAAAGAGATTTGGATGTATTTTTCTTTTCGCGATGGGAGAGAAGTGCCAGTTTGACTCCCCGAAAAATTCCTAGCATTTGGCCCTGCCACCAATCTCGTTTATTCACATAAAACACAAGTGGTTTGTTTTTAATCTTCAAAATATTAAAATTTAATCGCCATAGTAACCCCCAACCAGTCAGAATAAGCTCGGGGCCCTTCAGGCTTACTTGTCGAAATTATGAACTTAAGAACGAGCACAATTGGAACTTGAATGGGTGGTTACATGTGAGCGATATGTGTACCGTGCGGGAAGAAGTTAGTAGTCGGTTATACGTGCAGCTATCGCTTTCAATTGCCTACCAGACCAAGGTGATGGCTTCCACCGTGACTGTTCCCCTTGTTCGTTCAATTCCTACCTCCTGTGCCCCGATGAGGTTCGTTGAACAAAAGCGGCATCCATTGAATGCAAATCCTCCGTTGTTTCGTCACTACTCACTAGACCAACACTGAAATTCCCTTGACGCGTGACATGTTGGTTCAGGACTAAATTTCCGACGGAAGGAATGTTTAGTCAGGTTTGCGACGTAGCCGTTTCAAGTCTGCCATGTTCTGCCATTCGACCCGAAGACGTGACAATGAGAGGCAACTTAACTGGAAGTGAAACTACTAGTGAGAGTGTCTTAACCAATTCCAACCGGTACAAGTGTTCGAGTGTCAGTCAAGCAAGCCAGAAAAAACAGGGTTGTTGGGCGGATTCATCAGACACCTTGTATGACAATTTTTCAGGCATTTCAGTGAAAATTTACGGTGAAGCAATTTTGTTTAGTCCCTGGGAGGAGTTTTCCCATTTGATTACCATTATTTGCAGATCCAAACCACTTCCTCAATCACAGGTCTTGTTTTGTCAGCTGTGAAATCTGGAGGGCCGTCTACGAAAGGGTGAATCTGTCCCTTTTGGTAGGGAAGCCTCAATTGGTCGATCCATTCCGGAGTTACAGGCCCCTAAATGACGGAAAGAAAAGGAATTTGCGCAAGGAAGGGAGCAAGAGGTGGAAGATGGCATCCTAACGAATTCTATTCAGCTGATGAAGAGTGGTTCGTCATTTCAGAATGACTTTTTCAGCCCTCAGATGTGATGAGCATGGTCCTTCGTCAGCATGGCACCTTCCTTGAATGAAACTGGCTGCATCAGGATTGCAAATTTCCAGGAGCCACGTCTACCCCTTCCATAGGGAGCCCTTTTGGGGAAGGGGAGGTAGGAATCTGTCCAGATTCGCGGGTCAATGCAAAGGGGGAGGGGCACTTCAAAAAGCCTTCGACAGGGGCTCGGCGAACCTCCCATCAGTCTGGCCGAAGCTATTCGTCCTTTTCTCAATTTAGGACACAACAGTCGTAACTGTAACAGAGCTAGAGGGAACTGGGAGAGTCCTTTCAGAGGGTGGAGTACAGTTTGTGATAAAGAAAATGCCAACCTCTTCCTTATCTTCCGGTTCGTGTTAAGAGGGCACTCGTACCAGGTCGAGGCGCTATAATTTGGTCTCAAGCAAGGGGCCGGAGTATCTTCATCACCGGCTCATACTTCATCGATGACTGGCTTGTTTGTTACTTCCCCTCGACCTTCGGTTCTCCCTACCCCATCTGGTGGCGGCCCGATTACTCCAATACCACAGGGAGTTGACAATCAAAGGAGTACGAGTGAAATGGCGGAGATTGTTGGAATGGTGTGGCGAGAATACGGTGGACCCCTTTGACCCTTTGTTGCTATGCCTGGCTAATTTCCTGATACATTTTTGCCAGGCTGACTTATCTCGGATTGCCACCAAAAGGTTCTGGGATAACTTTTTTTCCAATTGCCATCAAAAGGTAGTGGTGATCAGCTCCATATTATATGTTTGGTAGAGTGGAGACGGTATCTCGGTTGGTTTGCTTTCAGCAACCTCGAGCCTTGGATCGGTCTTCTTCCCCACCTGAAGCCTGTTCCTGGTGGCGCTGAGCGTACTGAGTCCCTTAGGAGATGTTGCGTCGAGCCTTACTCGTACGTTAAACCCAGAAGACCAGAGCTTTGTCTTTGTAGCTGTGGTGACAGCAGCCCGGTTAAATGAATCGGCAGCGTTCACCAGGGAGAACGGTTATATTTGCTTTGCCAAACCCTAGTTGTGTATCAGGGAGCAACAGTACAGTGACATGAGGGGTTCCACAAAACTCTGGTAGCAACAGTACAGAGTTTTGTGCGAAGAACCCCCATGTCCAACGGTCATCAAGGCCCTCGTCCCGGTGGTGGAACCGTGAGCGGAGAGTGCTTGCAGTGCCCAATACATGCTTTAGGAATTTACTTGGTGCCTAAAAAAAAAATCTCTCGGCTGTGCCTGTTTTCCTGGAAGAGATGACCTTAATGTGGTGACCCGGGTCCTCTGTTCCTCAACTTTGATAAAGACTAAAGCGCCCACACCATTGCTGGGTTCCCCCACGAAACTGACGACATGTTTGACGGAGGTTTGAAGTGATTAAACGTACTTAAGAACGACCCAGATCCTTTAGACCTTTAGGAGTGCCAGCACACAATTCTTGAGTACTAGCATCTCCTGGGCTTTTGGAAAATGTGACAGCTTCCTCGGATCTTTACGTGTCAAAAGCATGATGAGCAGAGTCATCACGGGGCCTTTTTTTTTCCTGAAATGCCAGGGGTGATTTAAGGTCTGGCTCAACCCGGGAACTTTGGCAGTCTGGCAAGTGAGATAGTCCCCTTATACATTGTCAAAAATCATTATTTAGTAAGACTTGTAGTATATTTTTAGCAAATCTTCTAACAGGTGCATTTTTTTTTTTATCATGAGCTTGTCTCTAATCATTGGCCCATTGTTGGGTCTTTGGTATGCTGTGAAATTCTTGAAACGCCTAAAACCCAGCAATACCATGTGGTGACTATAGGAATATAAGTCTTGTTTTAATACCCTTGTCTTATTATGGATGCAATAAAAGTATCTGGGTGTGTACTAAGCATATTTTCCTGTAAGGTATTCCTGTAAGGTTTAATTACTTTTTGTTCGTGATAATCCTGAAAAAGTCGTGATATTTTTCAAACAAGCCATAATTTTTTGAAATAAGACACGATTTTTTTAAACAACGACTGGGTGAAGAACGGGAAGGGGAGGGGGTCTGATTAGGGATGGGTGATAATGAAATTTCGACTTTACGATTATTGCAGTACCTTGATATGCAATATTTGCGATTATTGCGATATTTCTCAATATGTAAGCTGTAGGCCTAGGCCTAGTTAGTGTAATGTTAACACCAAATTATGCAAAATAATTGAGCATTTTCAAATTTTTTAAGCATCTGAAATACCATATTGCCTCGCAACAAGCCCCGAGACACCCAGAAAAAAAAGACCTTACGTACTTAAAAATCGAACTGCATGCAAGCCAAACATTTTCAGCACAATTCATGACCTGTTGAGATGTAAAAATGTTGATATTAATTAATCAACAGACGTGCACTTTGTAACATTAGTCCTGTTAGAATTGGAAATGAGCAGCAATTTTTCTTATATCCATTTAGTGGCCATATTTGTTTAAAAATGTAAGTTGCATGTTTTTTTTAGAAATAACTTCTGAAGTGTTGTAGGTAGAGAAATTTGGTTTGCACCATTGGAAAGCCGGCAAAAAAAACTTAAATGGTGTAGTTTAAACATCAAATTCGACCAATATTAGTGAAATTCTCGACAACGTCGCTCTCCGATGTGAACCAGACGAAGCAAGCTCGTAGCTGCGATAATCACGAAACACGAAAAGCAATGCGATAACACTATCGCATGTGTTATATATCGCGATAATATCGAAATATCGCCCATCCCTAGGGCCGATAGTTATTTGGGTTGGTCAACAAGTTATTGTTTTAGTATTTATTTTAGTCCTGCAGCACTTGGTAACACTAGATTTTCAGTCCAGTAGTTGTGGGATTTGTTTTTAAAAGTTGAAATATTTTTTTCATGTATTCCAGTAAAAATAAACATGAAACGTCATGACACCATGAGACACCAGGAGATTGAGTAATTGAGCATGTCGTCGTTGGTTTTTATAACTTCATAATTTTTTTTTATAAATTTTGCATCGCCTTAACAGACCATGACTGGCTATGAACATACACAAGTGACCTTGAATATCTAAATATGAACGACTAGCTGGTCCGGCATAACGTGTACGTCTTTCTTGTAAGATGCTATGTTGTCAGGTTCCCGTTTGTTTCTGTTGGGAGAGGTTGCCATAGTTTTCCGTCAATGTCATAATATTTCTTGTAACTCGACATTACCTTCACATTGCTGGCCGCTCTCTATTTTTCTTTGCTTCCTGTGCAAAGAATGAACGTGCTCGCCCCATTTCATTGCTACCATGCCAAATATGAACATGCTTCACCCTTTGAAGTGATGCTGTGAAAAGAATGAACGTGCGCTTCGTTCACATTAATAATACTACGTTTGGATTGGTTGTGACAGTGACTGCTTTTCCCGACGTACCGACTCTTCGCGTATAGTTCGGTGCCAGCGAAATATATTTATAGGCTGTATAGAAGGGATAAAGAGCTCGTAGTTGACTACTCCCTACTCCCAGTAGTTAATTCTGTATGCAACCCCTGAAAAAATGCGTCATCTCGAAGGCCATCAGTTGAGCTAAGTGAGTATGACGTATTGTCAAAGAGTTAAGAAATATTGCACTGAACCGAAGCCAGGCTAAAAACGTGTGCCAGACTTTCGTAGGTGATTACATGCAGAAGACTTGTCGAAACACTTGACAAGGATTCCCTCTGAATCGGCCCTTTTGATAAACTGCTGCAGTATTTGACATTTTCCATTTTGGTGCTGCTGGCTGGTTTCCTGGAGAATGTTATGAACTTCTTGTAGCTTTTCCTGACTGAAAATAGTGCTTTTAGCGAATAAATGACTCATGCAGTCTGTAAAGAAAAAGGACTACAAAAAAACCAAGCTCTATATTAAGTGGCTGCCGTCCTCGTCATCTTCCAGAGGGGCAACATACGATCAAAATTAGTAATGTGACTAAAAAAAGAAGCCGCGGCTGGAAAAAATTTCCGACGTTCCGCTGTTTGCAGTCTTCGCCTCATCTGCAAGGTTCAAAGCTACAACCCTTCGCTAAATCGTCATCTTTGTATCAAATATAAATAGAATCCCACGGACAACTGTGTATCGAGGGAAATTCAGGGTTTCTGCGGTCGGGCTGGCGCAGGTAACCTTTTTTTTTTTTAAAGTGCTGCCACATAACTGTCTTTGTCACACACATGACAGGTTCGAGTTAACAGGGTACAAAGTATATTTAGGTTCGCGGAAGGAAAAATGGCTTTTTTTTTCGTGTTGATGTGCCAACAGGGAGGTTATTTTTAAGCCTTCAGGACTGATTTACCTCTTCCACGTGCTATTTGCTTTTTAATGTTGCCATTGTGAAGATTTGGACATAAATTTTGTTAATTTGCAAACTTGAGTGTGATGGTGTATGGGACAATGTCTTCCTTTATAGTCTTGTTTGGAGGTTGCGTGGTGATCGACAACTTTCGTTTATCCTCACATTAATGTCAGCGTCGAATCGTAACAATTTTTTTAAACTCTCTATTCGTTGCAGTTTTGTTTCAGCATTGATTGAAACTTCAAATCCTCTTAATCCCCCGCCCCCCTCCCCTTTCATAAAAACACCAGCCAGCCACCTTTTTGTCAACTCCCGCCAGCACAAACTTTTTTTTTTCCGCATTTTTTTTCTTTCTGCACGGCTGTTTTTTCTTCTTATCATTCTGCTGCCACGTGTTGAACTTAAGTGACCCTAAAAAAGATATTTTTGAAGTCTGTGGTGCCGTTATGGGGAAAAAAAAACATTATGTGAAAATTCTGTATTGTGTAGTTAGCTAGCTACACAAGGTATTTTCGTTTAGATTCCAGAGAAGGTGAATGCATCGTGGAAGTGTTTGCTAGAACCTAGCATTTCCAACGACATCAGTAAGGAAGGCAATTTTTAAAAACCGAAACCAAATAAAAATAGCAGAACACTTCTACCAAAATTTTCCTAGAGGAGTTACTTAATTTTCGTAAAGGAATAACTTTTTTTTTATTGATAAGATTTTTTTTCCCCAACTGAACATTTGCTACAAATTGGCAAAATCGTTGGTGGAACGTATTCTGTTTTGTGTTTTTATAAAAACAAGGCTAGGGCGCGGGGACGCCAAACGAAGTATTATTTTGCTTTGCTTCCCCATGGGTGATTCCTGGAAAAGTGTTTTGAAACATGTGTAATATATCCTGGAATTCTCCTGGAAATTAACGTGACAGATTTCGCGTCGAATGTCAGTATAATTTTATGTTAAAACACGGTGTGCACGTCAAGTAAATACAATTGATACTCCAAAACCTAATTGTAGCTCCAATTCTTGCTTCGCTTTAAATATAGCGGGCTAACTCTGGGATGCATTATTTGGAACTTCTGTTTTGAGATCATTGCAGGGGTTTAAATTGTGTACAGAACAGCCTCCATAGCCGCTGAATGACTGACAGTCTCGTACATAATCAGGCAGGCATCGACCGATAGATTTAACCAAAGTGTGCTTTCCAGCAACCCTCTAGAATGTCAATCCAGTCGCTACTTTGCCAGTAGACCTTAGAAAGCACTCGCTATGTCACAATTTCTACTCGCCATACAACAAATAAATCTTGCACGGTCCATGATTTTTCTGATTTATGGATTTGCAAAATTGTACAATTTTCACTATTAGAGTCATAATTACTGGAATTATGTAGAAAATGTCCGCTCATTTTCACAACGAGGACACCCTTCAATGTCCACAGAACTTTCACAGTAAGGTAACGAACGATGTTTTCCTGTACAATTTTCATTAACCCCAGTGTTAATGCAGAAAAGGCCGTGTGTAGCCCTTGTAAATCTGAGCACAATGCCGCAAACTTATTCGGTTCCTTGCAGGAGGTACAGATCTATGATAGATCTAGATTTGGGGGTTTGTTTGACATCTCTAATGTGTGGTTGGTGCAGTGGCAACCCTGGGCTACTGCACTGTGACTGAGGTTGGTGCTAATTACCTGTCTGTCGATGTACCATTAAGCCCAATCCCCGCCCGCTACCCTTACACGGTTCTCAAGATGTCCCTTCTTGAGTGTCATTCTCTATTGTCATGCGTCATTTTGGCGAGTAAAGCTAAATTCCAAGTTGCCTTATGTTGATTTCCCGACCGACATTGGGAGAGGGTTGTTTTCCAGTCAATCGTACGTATCTGCTTCCTCTGGCAACTGAGCCGAGTTGTATTAACTTGTTCAGCCACGGTGACCTTAATAATACATTTTTTTTAAAGTTATTTTTAATCGTTTAAGCCTTTTATTAATTTCTTCAGCAACGGCAATAAAAAAGGTGACAAATGTAAGGAAGTTGTCTAAAAATTGTCTGCATTTCTTATTACATTATTTATGCTATTCCAAAACGGAACGACAGTGAAATAAGCTGGCATATACCAGCTTCCCAGGTTGCATACTCTGCTACGGAAAAAAAAATAAGGGTGTCTGGGAGCTTGGAAAGATTTTTTTTTAGTCTCAAGTTTTAGTGCTTTTTAGTAGGCCCTAGAATTAAAATTAACTGTTCTCGCATGCATCTGGATACTAAAAAAAAAAAAAAAAAGTGGTGCAGTTTATTCATTGAGCCGTTAATAAAGCAATGGTCATAAATTCCCATTACAGAACGTGCAAAAGCTTGCAGCAGGTTCATGAGTTAAAACTTCGCCGAGGCTTTGTGAGACAAGCCGTCCCCAACAGGATTAAAAAAGAACTTTAAAAAAAAAAGAATTTTTTGGGGGGTTTCAAGCGTTGTAGCCGGGGATTTAGTAATACCAGCAGATGTGCGAATTTTTTTTTCTCGTTATCGACATGAGTAACTTTGTGTTAAATAAAGACTGAAAGAAAAAAACATGGTTGACTGGCAGCCGAAATTGTGTTGGACTCCCACTATGTGGAATAAACTAAGAACGTCTTTATAACCATGTTTTCATTAGTTTCAGTAGTTAGTACCATAACCCTTAAAAAGCAAAACTATTTGGGGGTGCCACCGAGTGAAAAAGAGTGAAAATTTGAGCTGTTTGAGCAAAAGTGTGGAAAAATTGACCAAAATGGTTAACAAATTTGAAATTTCGGATATTTTGTAAAAAAAAAAACCAGCATCATGTAGTGCAACAAACGATGTAAATTCAGCTTCACAACGGTTGAATGAAGATAAAATTAGTTTGAGGAGTTCATTTAGCTGTGCCATTGGCCAGTGAGTCAAGTTATTTTGTCGGTAGATGGCGATGTGACTTGTACTGCGGGATTGTTGATGTTCTTTTGTTCGAGGAGATACTCGAAAAGCAACGTGCCCGCGCTATCGAACTCGTCGCGTTTTCGTCCTTTAGAAATTGGCTTATTCAATCCCACGCAGCTGGGCGATTTCAAAATGAGCTAGAAATGTGTGGGGGGAAAAATGGGAAATCTTTGAAAATGTCCAAAACTTGTGTGTGCGGAAAAGTATGAAAAAATGCAAACATGAAGAACTTGAAGTGAAAAAAAAATTGAAAAACTCCCCCGTAGCATCCCTGCTACTGTAAAACTGACTCATTGTTGCAATTGAATCATATTCAAGCTGACAGTGTTGCGTGGAGTTAGCTTTCATTGTCTTATCTCATTCTTACAACAATGGAAATAATCAGACAAAAACTTAGTGACATAGAATGCAGACCTGTTTCTGCATGGCCATTTGCATGCAAATAGTTTTCACCGTTCGTGTGCAAATCATGCTCTTGACATTCCCGTTCGAATTGCAGGGTGTCTGGCGACCTGGCAAATCTGGAAAGTCAGGAAAATTTTTGACTCTGGAAACGTCAGGGAAATTAGATAAGTTCCTAAAGTTTCGGAAAATGTGTGAATGAAAAAATGAACCTTTGTGTGGGTCAAGAAGTTACCGCTAAAATTTGTTGGTGTAGCTGGGGCGAAGTACAAATAAAATCCGATTTGGAAACGTTTCTAAAACCCTGCCAGATGGTTTTGCAAGAAAGGGCTGAAATTGTTGGAACAAAGCATTAGTTGCATTTTGCCAACAGTGCATTGGCTAGCATCAACAAAACTACTTCAGTTAATTCCATAGGTATTCTTAAAATGTAAGCAAACTGGTCTATCTCTGCCATCAAGTTAAAAGTGTGAGGTTGTGAAACACTAGAACAATTGCGTCTCCACAGACCAGTAAGACGAGTACTCCGTTGGATGTCCAGAGCACGTTTCATTATTTATGTAAAGTATGGAAAAGCAACGGTGAACGTGGTTTCTGTGCACACATTATGGCTCTAGTGACATTTAGAGTTGGGCGCGGGGTCAGGTAAACCGCGGTTCGATGCGATGCGGGTCGGGTCGGTTCCAAAAAAAATAAATACTTCCGGTCTGCGGGTCTTTAAAATAAAACTACGTGTGAACCGCAGCTAAAATAAATAACCGCTGATAACCGCGTGTCATAGAAAATGCGAAACAATCGTGGCTATTGTTTTTTCCCCCCTTGCTTCCCTTCACCACGAAGGCAAGGCCAATTGAGGTAAAAAATACAAGACCCGAAACCGAAACTTCAGTGTGCCGTCAATAGTAAATTAAACCGTACAAACAGCAAATGCACGCTTGAAGAGGAAGGGCCGCACGCTGTCCAGACTTTTTTACACTTATTTTTAACTAACTAAAAAAATTCTTTGAAGAACAAAAAATAATAATCAACTAAAGAACGGCGTTTGTTGATTTATAACAATGGCTTCGTGTGGCTTTCTTTTGTTTCCAACATTTTTTTTCTTTTCGTACTCAATGTCTTTGTTAGATTTGTATTTAGCGTTTAACCGCCGGTAAACCGCGTTCGGGTCGGGTCGGGTCTTATTACAGCACACATTTGCGGTTTCGGGTCGGTTCGGTTATCAGTTCAGACATTGCGGTTCCCTGCGGGTCGGTTCCAGTTTCTGTAAATGCGAGTAATTTCAGTTCCCAAAAATTGGACCCGCGCCCACCTCTAGTGACATTCAGAGTAGCCTGCAAGTCCCCTTCACTTGAAGGAAGAATTACTGGAAACTGGAACAAAAGAGGATGATGCTGAAAGTGTAAAGTTGGAAAACAAGCTGCCAAATTAACTTAAAGAAATTGAAGTTTAAGTAAGTGGCTAACCTGGAAGACACAATGTACTTGTGGTGTTATTTTAAGAGAAAGCATTGGATTTGATAACCACTGTGACCGTGATGTGTTAGGCCATTTGGGTCGTTCAAATAATGTGCACGTTAAATGGGTTTCTTTTCACCCACAATTTTTTTTGGCGGTGGTAGGGGGGAGGGGGGAGAAGCATATGAATATTTGTAAAAATGCTGAAATGTGTGTGGAAAATTTGGAAATAACTCTGGAGAAACATTAAAATTGCCCTGGAAAACTCGTGGTAGTTTGTTGGAGAACTGGTGGAAGTTTGTAAGTTAAGCAGACAACGTTTCGGTGCGGATAATCACCTCGCCGTTTCGGTGCATATGATCGCCTCGCCATTCCTGTGCGTATGATCGCCTCGCCGTTCCTGTGCGTGTGATCACCTCGCCGTTCCTGTGCGTGT
>JAHWFP010202523.1:2896-15144 GCA_023313725.1 Lithobius niger | reverse complement strand
CGGATGGCCACCTCGCCGTTCCTGTGCGGATGGCCACCTCGCCGTTCGCGTGCGGATGGCCACCTCGCCGTTCGCGTGCGAATCCTCGCCACCTCGCCGTTCGCGTGCGAATCGTCACCACATTTTGTGGGCGAATCATTTCACAGAAATGGCTACAGCGCTCAAATTGAGAACTTTTCGCACCATCTGCTATGGTGGCCATTTTGGTGGCTTTTACCTCGCGAACGGCTACTTCTGCAGCCCAGTTAAAAGTCAGCAACGGGAACACATGCCGTGTCTTCCTGAAGACTGTTTACCAGCTAGTGAAAAACCAATTACAAGATGGATTTATCACTGCCCAGAGTGGCCTTAAACGTAGTTGATTCTCAGCAAGCAATTTTTTTGTCTCATTGATTTGTCGGTGACGGCATATGAACTTTATGAGTTGTTTTGGAGACACTGACCACTCGGCCGCAATTGCTCTCACTTTGTTAGATTCCCCGGGGAACCGTCAGCAACCTAGCTTTGTGCATTAGACCCCCTCCCCCTCCCCGCGCTCCCTTTAAAGCCGAGTACGGATAACTGCCAACGGTTGAAAAAAAAATAATTGCAGGTCTACTGTTGACACATTGCTCACTCAAATAAAAGAAGAAAACTGAAGGGGAGAAAAACACCCGGCTGTCAACGTGTGCAGTCTGGCACATTATTAGCGGTGCAACTTTAATCCCACTTGGCACCTTAGTTAATTCCTGTTTTTGAAGTGCATTGATTAGTGGAATGATGAATACTAAGCAGGCGAACGCGTCGAGCCATTATTGCCTCGATGGTTCATTGCTAAAAAAAAAAAAAAAGTCTACTTGCCCACGAGAGTTTATGGACAGGCAAAGAGCTGAAGAAGGGTTTTGTTGTATGTTTGGCAAAGAGGAGTGGGGCAAAGAAGTGTGCACAGGCAAAGAGGCATGAATGAAAGATAGGAAGTGCTTTGTCTAGCCTTGTTTACTGTCTGTTTACTGCATTGGCCCTCTGAGGTGCCATTACGAGTGCCATTAACATCCCTGGGATTATCCGAGGATGGTGCAAATGGTCTTGTCTTTAGGGGCCCAGGCAAAGCAAACGCTGCTTGTGCCTTGTGGTTGGTTGTCACTCAGTGGAAAGTGATCGTCTTTTCTTCCCAATGACTTTACCAGCTGAGCGGAGTTGTTCCTTTTTTTTTTTTTTTAAATTTGAGCTTTAAATAAGATGGATGGGTCATGTTGGTTGACTAAAAGAAAGTGGTCGTTAGTTGACTATGGATGTGAAGGGTTGTGACGGTGCAGGCCTTGTTTCAGATTTGTGAGAATTCTGCAGAATTCTATCTTGAAGTAAGGTTAAAAGTGGTGTTGGTTTACTGTAAGAGAAAGATGGTTTGAAGGGTTGGGGAAGTTGCAGGATTAGATTCAGGTCTTAAAATCGTTTTTAAATTTTTTTTTTATGTATGTTGAATTGATGATGCTACCTGAGGAGTGATGTAGCGTAGGATAGATGCGTGTTGCAAATTTTATTATGATTCAGAAGGGGGGAACTAAATTGTTTTGAGGTCGCACCCTCCTCCGAAGAAAAATGGCTGTTAGCTCATAAGTGCACGCACACGTTCCAAAATCGGTGGAAAAACGTCA
Organism: Lithobius niger; assembly: GCA_023313725.1. Lineage (NCBI taxonomy): Eukaryota > Metazoa > Arthropoda > Chilopoda > Lithobiomorpha > Lithobiidae > Lithobius > Lithobius niger. Next base: position 13,510 of record JAHWFP010202523.1, on the reverse strand, counting down.
GAGCATGATTTTAAATGGAAGATGTAAAGGCAGGCCTTTTTTTCTCCTCACCTTGCTTTACGCGGCCTGAAGAAGTAGCCTCTTCAAAAAATAGTATTGACCGACCCACATTAAGCTTGGAACCCGGGACTCGGAATTGCAGTCCCTGAATAGGCCTAGCCATTGTTTAATTTTTGTTAGCCGTCGTTTTAATGGGTTTTCATAAATTTATCTACATAAAAGGATGGCGGTGGAGTGGGTGGATCCGTGTCCCAATGTTCGGGCGTTTTGACCTGCTACCTGTGAGACTAGCACACAATGCCAGATAGCTGCGGCGGCATACAGAATTTGTTATACGTTTTAGCATATAAGCTGAAAGGAAGGGAACAAAAATTGGCCATTTTTGATTTTTTTAATCAAGATAATTAGGAGAAATTTTAACATCTAGGGGAGTAAACGCATGTGAAAATGGGAACAATTTTACGTGCTTAAAAAACAGGGTTCGTACACGGCCTTGAATTCTGGAAGAGCATTAAATTTTAAAGTTGAAAAACCTTGAAAATTGCAATTTTTGCTGTCTGAGCCTTGAAACGGCCTTGAATTTTGTGAGTGTACGTTTGTTGGAAACGAGGTTAATGCCACAATACTAATTTAGATATAAAATTAAAGAAATTCGGCTGATAGGTTGACAGCCGAATCTGTTTCTTCTGAAAAGAATGCTTCACTCGTTGGACTGGAGACAGAAAACAGAGGTGCCGTGCAGTGCAAGCAATTCTTGCCAGAAGGGGCAGCTGATCAGGGACTGATTCACTTGCTGTATCCTCCAAAGCTGGAATAAAAGGTAATTTTGAGAGTCGACTATTGAAAGAGCCTTGAAATTGGTTGTAAGTTAGCCTTGCAAAAGCCTTAAAAATGGTTTCGTCTGTAATGTACTAACCCAGAACAAATTTAAGAAACTTGTTGGTGTGAAAAGAAGCATACAATAACTTCAAGCATACAACAGCCTCTTTCTTTGTTAGCAAACTTGTCTGTAATTCTGCCTCTTGCCGATATCTAGTCTGTGACAGTTTTCCCGATGGCCATGGGTTGCCTAACTCCACCAGATCATCAGTCAAGTTAAATACGTGGAAAAATTAGGTTTAATGTTTGAAAAATTGTTTGTTTTACGCTTGACCTGATTGCCATGGGCTGCCTAACTCCGCCAGCACATCAGTAAATGGAAAAATGAAAGTTTGGTGTGTAAACAAATGTGGGAAAATTAATGTTTTTAATTGCTGAAAATTTTGCTTTTTCTATATGAATATATGTTAAAATTATGTGCCTCCTCCCACATCCCTGCTTCTCTAATCGTGTCAGAAACTTTAAACGCCAGCTATTCGTATTTACATTCCAAAAGTTTCCTTCCACTGTAATTTTCACTGCAACAGGGTGGCTGTGCCAATTTCTCGTTGGTTGATGGCATTTTTATGTTAAGAAATATTATGATGCTAAGGATGTTCTTAGAGGATGGTGTGGGAAAGTTGAAAAGGTCGTTTGAATTGCGGTTGGCCCTTTTTGTTTCCAAATGGCTTGTGCACAATTGAGTTTGGTCGGCAGACTGCTGTCTGTGCTCACTGACATTACAGGAATGGCAGCCATGACATTGAATACACTAATAAAATTAATGACTCCCCATTTCCGTCAACAAAGTTTGGGGGGGAGGATTTTTGAGTCGTTGTCGTCTTCGCCCTGGTAACAAATAAAGGTCCCTCCCGCCTTTTGAGGTTTAATTGCCACTTTGCTGTGCTAAATGACTGGTGGGATTTCAATTTAGATTACATGCTCTCTTGTTAATGCGAAATCTGATGCATTAAATGAAGCGCAGTAGGGATGGGATGGGATGGGATGGGAATGGAATGGGCGAGGTGGTTTGTTGGCAGTCTGGTTCTGCTGGTGATTGGGTTGGAAGAAATCCAGTTTATAGACTGATTAGAAGGGAGTTGTTTTTACTGAACTTCCAAAAAATGTTAAATTGAGAAACCTGTTCTTAAGTACCTCTGTTATTAAACAGGGGCGAGTGATTATTTTTAGTATTCCATGGTATGGATAGGTTGGTTTCATTTTTTTGACTTCGTTTCTGGTTTAGGTTTGCATGCCCACAAAACCGCGGTTTTGGTGCCGGTTTTTGCCACCCTCCACCCCAACCAGATATTTCTGTTTTTCTTTTCTTGTAACAGTATTACTAGCTTCTAACCCGCTCCTGCTTTCACAGTCATTGACCATAGGTCTAGCTGTGGCGCCGTCACCATACTCTACTACTGTTCACAAAATCCGAATCGGTTTCAGTTTTCAGTAAAAACCAAAAATTCGGTTTCGTTGGTTGAGCCATCCCTCATAAATCGTCATTCTGGTGTAAATTGTGTAATTTCTTTTGCCGAGTCTTTATCCCACTCCATTAGTTGTGTGTTTGGTAAGTTACGGTTTGTATCCGTTTTATTTCTTTTGGTCTGTTGAAGATAATAAAAAGTAAAGTGTGCCAACGTATATAAAAATAAACAAATTGTACAAATCCAACTCAGTTTTTCCCAAGGATATATAACAATATTAAGATTTATAAAAATGTTGTGTATTGTTGGCATTTCGTACACATTCTTTATCTTCATACAATAATGTAAAGATATCCACGACTGTTATTGAACATTTTCAAACGTATGAATCAAAACTTCAGGCTCAAGCAGTAGATGTGAAGTGCATTTTATTGGACATTCCAAGAGTTGAGTACCCTACTAAGGAAAGTTTTCATTTTTAGATAAGTTGTACCAGCCTTATACCATCTAAAACTATGCTTGTGTAGATGAACCGGCTTAATTTTAAACTGTACTGGGCGACTAGGCTGGAGCAACCTCTAGGATCAGAATTTTGAAAAACCTTTACCCCACATCCACTGTTAAATCACAATGTTTGCCACAGGGATGCAGAATATGCCCAAACTAGGTTTGTGGGAAATTTCGGAGAACTGTAAATTCCCTGAACTGTGGAAATGGCAATTCTGTAGGTAATTTTCGTAGGAAATTTTTTCCAGTTAAGAATTTTGTGCTGCCCTGGTTTTGCCGGAGTATGTCCAGGGAGATCCCGTAGCTGCTGAACGATATTTTTTTTGAAGGGGTGGGGGCTTCCTCACCTTGACCGTCAATTGTAAGGATTTTGTCAAGGAGTCCTTTCTGCATCAAGCATTTCACCTTCGCTCAACTGTCACTTCGTGTTTGGGTTATATGCTAACGGCAGAATCAAGGAAGCTTTATAGGCGTATCCTGTTTAAATGTGTAATTACGAGCTCTATTCTTGCGTATTTTACTTATAAATTGGTTATGATTAGAACTAAGGCGGTATCTGATCGCCTTTGAGCCACTAATTTCCGTTCTTGATAATGAAAATTTTCTTAAGTACTGCTTCCGCGGTAGTTCGTCTTGTGGCGGTGTAAGAAGTTTCCCTGTCGCAATACGAATGCTATAGCCACTAGGGTTTTCAGTAGTGTACCTTGGCTACTCCGAACGAAGTTTTATTTTTTTTCATAAATTTCGGAAAATAGTCTGTGTGGATTTTGGATCAACTCAAGTGTTCCATATTTGCACGTTTTTCTCTCCAAAAACTGTCTTTTGGGCAGCAGTTTTAGATAAAAAAAATTTTGGACAAATTCTTGTGGCCCGCCCTGGCTCTTTCTTCTGTTCTTGTAGACACTTAGCTTGACACTTGGCGCCTAAAAGTGTTAATGTGCAGGTTTGTCATTCTTTGTTCTGAATAATGCAGTAGACCCGACTTTGCCCTACAGGTAATCATCTCTAGCCACTCCTCTTTTACTGCAATCAAGGGTCACCACTAGGGACAGTTTGTTAAACATATAAGTGGTCTCTAAATGCCAACCGGTTTTCATCTTAGCATGGTTTATAGAACAGGTTTGGTGGAAGAAAAGTGAAATTGTATTCACCAGTTGAAAGTAAAGTGTGTTGAAATCAAATTAACCTGGAGTTAAATTATACTTGGCCTCGGAAGGAGTATTTTCATAACTAGGAGGCTAGTTTAGTTTTCAGTGTAATAGCTAAATAATACCCAAACACAGCACACGACGATTACGATCCTTTCGTTTCCGACAATGTTGCATTTAAAGGTAACCCCAAGAATTCCACTTCCCTCCTAACTACTACGAAGTTTTGGACAAAGCCGTTCTGTTTTTCCTAATTGGCTCTAGCCCAATCCAGCACTGTATCCACGCCAAAATGGCGCTGCTCAATTTGACCCTCTTATTTTGCCTCGGTGCACTTTCGGTTTTTTATTTCTGCATTGTATGGCTCGATGTTCTTTATTTCACTCTCTTGCGAAATGTCAAATCCCCTTAAAACCACTGAACAAGCATTGGGATTGTTTTTTAGTTCCTTATGTACATAAACTAGGTCGGAAACCCGAGTCGATACCGTGTCCTTGTAGCTCGGAGCGCTATCGAAGCGGCTTTGGCATTGTTTGCTGTGCTCTCTCAAAGGTTATTGGGTTATTACAGAATGATTTTGTTCAGTACCTCATTAATATTGTGAGTGTTTTACAGCAGGGTTGCAAAGAAGAAATCGGCTTTTTCCAACTTGGGCTAAGCAAAATTTATTATATAACTGTTGCAGTTAAGAAAAATGTTCAGGCTGTGTCGTATTGGAAACTGTTTCGGCAGTAATTATAGGGGATATGTCATAAATTACCTGTTAGTGTTGGGTTTGAATAAAAATCTCTCCTGTGATATGTTAGCAAATAGTCATTTTTGTGGATGGAAATCCCTTGGTTTAATTTCATAAACAATTTCTGTTGCCTCGATTTCATTTATTTTCCAATGATTTAAATAAAAAGATTTTGTTGATATTAGGGGTGGCACAATAATAGACAATTCGATAATATTGCGATAAAAATGTTCGTTGATTATCGTATCGCACTTTTTCTTGATTTATCGAATTATCGTGCAAATCCCTGTGCTTAAATTGTCATATCTCGGAAACTGTACTAGCTACAAACAAGCGGTTTGTGGCGTTGTGTGCAGAATTACAAGGGCTCTCCAATCAAGTGTGCAATACTGTTGCTAGGCACTTTAGCTGATTGGAGAGTTAGTTTAATGCAAACAATATTTAAACATCAAGTAGCAGCACAACTGCTGAACGGTTTCTACATGGTGAGGAAGTAATGGACAATGGCGAGTGTATTTTCATGTCTGCTGGCTAAATAGCGAGTGCCACACAATTCGCATCCGTGAAGGTTGCACTGTTGGCATCAGCCATTTTTTTCTAATTAACAAAATAAAAATAAAAATTCCAGCCTCAAAATTGGTTTTATCGAGATAACTATTATCGCGATAATTTTAAATTTTTTTATCGGGATAACACATTTTTGTATTGTGCCATCCCTAGATGATAATTGTCATTTTGATTTAAATCGGTGCATTATCACTTATCAGTGTTCCAGTTACTCCAAACTAGCAAATTTTTGAATGCTTATACTAGCATTCTTCCTCAGGCTTGGGCAATGAGACGCACACGCACCAACTGTCATACTTCCTCCACACCGAACGCGATGATTCCAATTCCCCCCCCCTTTCATCGATGTATCAACTTTCCAGGTTGCTGCTGTCAAGCTCCGCATGTGTCGCTGTTGTAACAGGGAGAAACTTCTTCCACCTCATCTCCAGTTTTTCACACAGTTCGGGGGTCGCAATTTTATTAATCTGCTTAAATGCAGGGTCTTGGACATTCATAAGTGCCAATGTTTTGGTGCATTAAGCAGATTAATAAAATTGTGACCCCCGAACTGTGTGAAAAACTGGAGACTAGGTGGAAGAAGTTTCTCCCTGTTACAACAGCGACACATGCGGAGCTTGACAGCAGCAACCTGGAAAGTTGATACATCGATGAGAGGGGGGGGGGGGGGGGAGAAAATTGGAATCATCGCGTTCGGTGTGGAAGTATGACAGTTGGTACGTGTGCGTCTCATTGCCCAAGCCTGAGGAACAATGCCAGTATAAGCATTCGAAAATTTGCAAGTTTGGAGTAACTGGAACACTTTTGGTACTGCGTTAAAAAGAAGTAAGTGATAATGAATGAAAACCGAAGTAAATCATCCGTTCCATCGGTATTTGAAGTAAATCTGTGCAATCATGGCTCATGGTTTATGTGACATAATTGAGCGTATTCAATTCTTTGAAAAATTTGTTCACTCGGTTATCGAATCTGTTTCTTGGGCAGCTTTTTTTTTTCTAATTTTTTTTTTTCAAGATTAATGCTTGGGAGAAGGTCTGTTGTGTTTCTGCCAAAGCCCAACAGCTTGAATCTGTGAATTGCAAGCTGGCAGATGCTTATCGATGACAGCTTTGTGGTAACATCTGGGAATGTAAACTTGGGTTAATTTTTTTTTAAGTTGACCTGTTCACACTTAACATGCTGACATCACCAAGTTACTTAACTGCACCAATTGCAGCACCATTAGGGCTTTAATACAAGTTGTCACACCATTCGACGAATTTGATGACGATAGCTGGGGAACGCAATGACTCGTCAGACGTGGCGTTTGTCACTCAGCTATGCATGCGGAACATTCTAGAGCGTGTTTGCCGGCGTGTGAAAAGTCCGCTCATAGCTTTCTGAATGCTATTTATAATGTAAATTGTTTCTGTCGAGGTAAAGTGGCAATCACTTTTTTTGCGTTCACGAAAACCTTTTGTCAAGATTATTCTGACATTCTCATGATGCTGAACTCGGGGGTTCAGAGAAAACATAGAGGACCTAGAAATCTCAGGGGAAAAGAAAATAAAGCCATGTCTCAGGGAAATATCGGGGAAATTTTTATTGAAAATCTGGGAAATTTGAAAAAAAGGCTGTCTCTGATCTGCAAGTTCCATTGAAGTAGCAGATCAGATCAGAATCTTAGCAAATATTTTAATTTGTGCTTTAATATGTTCAAGCATTTTAGATATAACTTCAATGACCCAAATCTTAGGCTAGTACCAATATCTGTCCCATCTGGACTATAGTACAGCTATTTTTTTGTTTTTGGATTTTGGATTATTTTCGTATAAATATTAATAAAATCATGAGCTACTGCCTGTATCCCTAACTAAACATTTTGTAAACACCTGGAAATTGCCTTTGGATGCACCGGAAAAACGTGGACATGTCAGGGAAATTGAGAATTAAAAAATTGTCTGAACCCTGTGACTGTTTAAATGGAAAAACTTGTGTGTAGAAAATCTTGCTAAGAAATAAGATGTTACTTAAAAAATCGTAACTATTGTTATAAATATTTTAAAGACCTGAAACTTTTCTTAATCTGGCTTGAGTTCCTGTAATACTTGGTTAACCGAGACGGTTTTTTGAGGATTGACTATTGTAATCTGATGAACGGGTTTCTCTTTTCCGTGCATCCTGCTAGTCCAACTAATTTTAAGAGCTGTGTGTTAGTGTTGCTGAATGACGTAAAATATGTCGTACTCGTAGGTTTTTTTCTTTGCATCTAAGTTTCTTTCAAAATTGGGACTAGTTTGTCTCGTTTTAACGTGTTTTGCCCTCTCAGGAGAGTAGTTAGTAAAGTCTCACTCAATTTCATTTCGTTATATACAAGGAAAGTTGATTTTTTCTTTTACGCAGCTTTTAAGAGTCCGTAACGAAAAATTAGGTTTGTCGTTCCTTAAAAGCATAAAATGAAGCTAAATTGGTGCTGCAATCCTGTGTAAAGTTAATGATAGCGGAAGGTTATTACCGAGATTCGCAATATTATCACTTTACTTTAAATGAGTGTAAAAAAGCAGCACGGCCCTGCTGCTGGCCCGGCTTAATAATGCGTTAGGGAATGGAACTTCAGATGGAAGAAGAAGAGTGTGGGCGGTTGGCTTGGACCCCGTGGAAGGAAACTCTGCTACTAAAGGGAAGCCATCACACTTCGCTGGCTCGAACATTCCATTTGGATAAAGAGAGACATCCTGTTTCAGGGAATGGTGCTGAATTGACCGTTGGGTAGATTGGATGGGAAGTAATCAAGTGAAGATTAAAAAAAAAAAATTGGGGGAGGGGAGGTGTAACAGGGTTGTGATTTTTCCTGACCCTGTAATTGACTCCTTGCCTATCACGGATATATAACGCAGGACAGTTGTACCAAGGTCAGTAGCGAGATTCGGTTTTTCATCCTCTTAGTCGAAGCGTGGGCAACCCCACGATCGTGCCTTTAGTTTGCCAGGCTTTAATAATATAAGTCTGGATCGAAGAGCTCCACATATTAGTAAGACTACGTAATTTGCATTGATGAGTCACAAACAGTATGTTAAAAAAATTATGTCCATGACTGACACGGAATTCCTGCACAGTTGAACTGTGATTAGTTTTAGCATTAAATTTATTAAAAATTAACTACTGATGCCCGTGTAAGGGTCCGGTCCTCTCAACATTACTTTTGTCGTTTTGGCCACCGGTGAAAAATACTATCTGAAACCCAACCCTTAATGTTCGACTACGCTATCATTTCGCGTTTCGAGCTAGGATTACCAGTCCCTCTATCTATTTTTAATACTAGATTTCATCTTTAAAACTGAAATAACGGAACTTTTTTTGTGTGAAAACTCGTTTGCTCGCACTCCTGGTTCCCTCCCTCTTGACATGGAGTGGCAGATCTGAGGGAGTGGGCGAAGTGTGACTGAAATGCATTTTGAAAAGAGATATTTTTAAAAGGGGTTCTCGTCTATTTACAGTTGTGAAGTTTTTTTTTAATACATTACAGAAAAAACGAGGGAGGATCCATTTTTTTTGATCAGTTAAGCCTCAATCTCTTTCCCCCCCGTTTTGTAGGCTATGTGATAAGTGCCCAAAATTAATACAGGGTGGTCCACAAAAAACTGACGACCCAAAATTTTCTACGTCCAACTTTTCTAGTTTGGACAGAAATTAAGTCTAATGAACCGGGAAGCTTTGGCCTCTCCTGGTTCTGAGGGGTGCTAACTAGAAAAGTTGGACTAAAAAATTTTGGATCGTCAGTTTTTTGTGGGCCACCCTGTACTCTTTTTATTTCTCGTCCGGGGATACATTTCAGTATCGACTGTCAATTAAACTGCAACTCGACCATATTTTGTTTTTGTTTTATCTTAAAAAATTCCTTGTCATGTTCAATGTCTTGGCTAAGAGAGTGCACTAAGAGAGTGCTACAGCCACGTGCCAAGGAAAAGTGGAGGAATCTTTAAAAAATACCGTTTACCGTGAAAGAACGTATTTGAGCCCAGGTTTTTTACTTCAGTGCGATATACTATAATTTTATGGAAGAACGGTTTGGCACTTGCTAAGCTTTTTATTTTTTATTTAATACACCCCTACTCTGTAGAACTTACTACCTCAGCTATATTGCTTTTTGTTTCGTTCTGTTCAGTAGAACAACTGGCGATGGACTAATGGTAAAACGATTGTTGTTAAAGGGCTTAGGGCAGGGAGGGAAGAGTAAGGGTTTTTTTTTTTTTTTTTGGTTAGCGAGATAAGATAGGAGCGACTGAGGCTCAAACAAAAACGGTAAGGTGTTTTTTTTTGTTTTTTTGTTTCGTTTCTCTTGTCGACTTTGGGGGCAAAAAACTACAAAACGCCATTCGCTGTTCATCATTCATTGTTTATCGGTTTCTGGATGTAGTTGCTTTGAAGGTCACTAGCTGATAAAAACCCGTGGATCAATTTTAAGATGTCGCTGTGCTGTTTCGTGGAGCCAAACTCTCTCTTCCCTTTTGTCTTGGCAGCGTTGAAGAAAATGGATGGCTCTTTTCCTTATTTGGTATTGTTTCTTTTATAGTGGTTGAGTAATGATTATGGAAGAACATTCTTCAACTTTAAAAAGTCGCCTGACAATAAAGGTTGTGAAGGAAGGGATTTTCTGTTGTTTGTTTGTTTTACCAACACATCTTTTTCAGTCATAATTTCTGTTGTCTTGTTGCTTGCAACCGCAATGAGGCTGGATGGGTAATATATTTTCATTCTTTCGTGTTTAGTTTTTTTTTTTTCCTCATTGCACTCTTGCTTGCTTCCAAGGAATCTCCCGACGCAATAAATTTATTCACTGTGAACTGGTTGTGAAGTTTTCTCCCCTCCTAGTCCTGGTTGTAACATTGTTTGTGGGGTGTGAAAGCTCTATGCGTAGATCTGAAATGAATACTACAAGATTAAATTGGTTGTACCTTTATTTTTTAAAGTTACACATGTCCTGAAAGGTGAAATGGATCTGCAGTATTACTTTAATTACTGCAATGCAGAGTTTTTCACGTGGTGGTTAACTGTTAGTGCTTGTATATAGTTGTTACACTCGCTGAATTTAGATGCTGGTGCACTTAGATGTCGTGTATCAGTATTACCTAGTATTTGTTAATGTTTTTGATCAGTAGTGTACCTCAACCAATATTAGTGATCTTCTGAGCTTGCCAACAATAAGATGCTGTTGTTTGTTTAAATGGCTACTGCAGTTTTAAAGTGGTGTGATCAGGGTGAAAGTTGACAGTAAAAGCTAATATGCCTTAACCTGGAGAAATAGCCTGAAGCCTTATAAGGAGCTTATCGTCTTGAACCCTTATAAGGAGCTTATCGTCTAGAAGCCTTACAAGGAGCTTATCGTCTAGAA
>JAHWFP010202522.1:0-38454 GCA_023313725.1 Lithobius niger | reverse complement strand
GTTGAACTTAATTCTTTCGGCTTTGCCAGAATTTCCAACGTTTCAGTGGCATGCGTTTGCGCTTGTTTCGCCTATTTTATGGCATTAGTAGCTAATTGGTTTCGTCTTTTAGTGGCGACGTTTAACAGTATGTTAAGGAAAGCTCGTAAGTTTTCTGTCAATTTATGCCATAAAGGTTTCTGTTCGGCAGAAGAACAATTTCTTGCTCGTTCTTGGGTGGTTAGTTTGGCTCACTTGTGCAAACTTTGCTACTTCATGTTCATCAACTAAGTTTGTGGCTGATAAATATGAATTCGTCTGCCCGGGCCAGGACCCAGTTTTCACAAAAGTCGCTTGCCGGGACGTAAGCAAGCGTAGCCCTGGTATGATTTCAGTCTCGTTAGGTTTTTTTGTACGGAAAACCTGTCTATAGTATCTTTCGCGTCATCAGTAAAAACAAAGTGTTTTTAATTGTAAGAGTGGTGGTATTCATTTGTGTTTTGTTTCAGCTTGTAGTTTACAGACATGATGAAATAAAGTTTGACATGGTTAGAGGTGGGCATTATCTATGCCTTGTAATTTGATTTGCTTCCTGCCTTTCGAACTTTCCATTACCCATAATAGCGTTGTTATTTCGCGATTGTCCGGGGGTTACCAAAGGGTATTTAAGCAAAAGGGTCAGCATGGAGAAATCGGAAAGCCTTGGGGCCAGCTAATTGATTGGTTCTTCCCCCCCCCCCCCCCCCCGGGGGGGATTTTTGGTTATGCTTTTAGTATGCCCAATTCTGGTTATAGACTCTTTTCCCCCAAGCCTCTGTTCTAACCCCAGGGTGGTGTTCTACCTGGAAAACCGGAAAAATTCAAGTCAAGAAAATTCAGGGAAATTTGAAAAATATTTACCGAAAATCAGGGAATTTGAACATTTTCCGGGAAATCTTTCACCTATAATGAATAGGTAATTCGGATTTAATTTTTTACTTGTAGAACCTTCACTTTATTTTCTTTTCGAAAACCTTAAGCCTAAGTGATGTAGGACGTTACGTGTTAAGTGAGTTTTTAGTTTTGTTCAGATTGTGGTCTTGTCTTACTCTTTTACCAATTCCGCAGTTACAGCCTTGCAATTTTCGATTTAGCAAAACAATGCGATACAGTTATTGCCATTTAGTGAAATATAAAAAATATATATATAAAAAAAATTTAGTGTTGTACTGCACCTTCCTTCGACCAAAAAAAAAATCGGATAAAATTGTTACTATTGATCTGGAAAAATCGGGAAATTTTATGAGGTTTTGAAGGCCACCCTGAACCCTAACGTAGGCCCAAAGTTGCCCACTCAGCTTGCCTTCCGCATTTGTTCAGTCTAATTTGGGTTTAACTCTTCCACAGTTTGCTATTTCTCGTCACGTGGTACGAGCGCATAAGCAAATTTCGTATGTCCGAGCGCACGCGACAATTATGAACCGCGCATCAAGTACACAGGACCCCGCGCATGACGAAAACTTCACCGCGTACGTCGTTTTTATCCACTTGGTGAAGTTTTTGTCTATACTTCGTGTCTGTCATTGTTAAGTCGTGTTAATAATCAGCTGAAACCTGTTCGTTACTTTCACTGTATAATTACGTTTACGAATGTTTAAAGAATACACCATACTATACCATACTGTGCGAATAAAAACATTGCTGATAATCTGTTAAACAAGGTACTTTTTTTTTTATTTACCCTAAGCAGATAATATGAAACACCGATTGAGAGGGCGCACTACTATATACATCGAGATTTCCGTAATCTTAAAGCGTATGACGCAAGCAATCGTGAAACTCCGGGTGTGGACTCATTCTGCGCAACAAACACCGTGCGTTGGTAACACGTGCGCTAGTTACACGTCACCTCGAAAAACGCACAGAGGATGAAAGCAGAAATTTTTTCTTTGGGGGGGGGGGGGGTAGGAAAGGCGGTATGGTTAGTTAGTTGGGAAGAAGAACAGGGGAGCGGTGGGGGGGAAGCGACCCACGAAGTACTGAACACCAGATGGATGAAAAAGTTTAGCACAATGTGTCATGGCCTGGAACGTCGGGAGGATGTCGTTAGTTACGTGATTTTCCCTGATGAAATCGGTTCCTATGGAACTTTTCGTAGTGTAGGATTTTGACGCTTGCTAGGTTGGGTTTGTGGCCGGTCAGGGCCGAAGCGACTGGGAGGGGGGGAAGAGAGCTTCCCCCCCCCCCAACCATCCAAGAAACACATACAATGCAAATTCGAGTTGTCAAGTTGGCAAAATCGGACAAATTTTCACTGTAAATTCCAGTTTCCACGAGTACTGCTATTATTATCATCATTTCGTCAGTTTGAAAGTAAAGTTTACAATACATTTTTTTCTCATCAGTTTTCGAAACACTTCTGTGTAGCTTGGGAGTAACTGAAACACTGCCCCTGATCATTTCTGGTTGCTTCCTGCATCGCTAGTCTGTAAGGAGTGGGGGAAAAGAAGCTCCGCAAAAATTTGCGTAGTTGGCGAAATTGAAAATTGACTTGGCCGCTTTGTTTGCTATGTCACCACCATAACATATAAGTATCGCAGATAATGTAGAAAATTTCTAAAAAATGGACAAAACTGTATCCCCACTGAGTTTGAAGTCGTGATAACAATTAACTTCGCGAAAATCGTACACAGTTGGCAAAACTAAAAACTGAGTTGCTATTTTACTTCCTATAGTTCTTTTTCTGTTACACAGCACCGCTCAGAAGGGGTTTTAGCGTGGAGCAACTCGTAACTGGTATTTTAGGAGGGTAGAAAATTACTGGCATATTAATATACCAAAACACAAAATCTTAAAACGTTTCTTGGGTAAAGCAGAAATATCAACAAACTCTGCGCAAGGACTTCTGCCAAGTTATCGCCGTCCAAAATTGTGATATCAAATAAATCTAAAAAATTAATGAAAATTCATGAAAATCGGGTACAGTTGGCAAAATCAAAAACCGAGTTGGAAAAATTGAATTCGCTGTTTGATTTTCTGTTGTCCTTTTTCTGTTAATCTATCGCCACTAAATTTGAATTTGTATTAATGCAGAAACAACTACATTTTTCAAATAAAAATTGTTAAAAATTTTAAACTTGTTAATTTCGAAGGTCCAAAATTTGACGATAAGAGTTCATAAGATCCCATATTAAAGGACAAAAGTGACCCAAAGGCCGCGAAATGAGGGCAAAAATTACCCTACGGGACCGGTAATTATTTATCGCCGGGGAGGCCGGAGGACCCTCTCAAAGGGGATGTTATAAATTTTTCAGGTCCCGTCAAAAGGGGGAGGTCAAAAACACAACTGGAAAAAAGTCATTTTTGGACCACAAAAATGGCACTTTCAGCAGTCAAAATTTCCAAAAACGGCTCAGCTTCCCCCATGCTGTTTACAAGGTTTTGAAACTAACAATACTGTTACTGGTAATACAGTTTTTACAAAAAAACTTGGCACCTGGTTTCTTGGCGTCTTCTGCATTTCAGGTGCTGACTATGTTAGGATGTGGTCATACAAGCAAACAGTGTGTTCATCATATTTTGTAGGAATCTCGACAAATGATGCGTGTAAAATATTTTTTTGAGGGGTAGTCACATCATTTTTAGACCTTTAGGGTGGGGAAAATCAAGGTTTTTTTCAGGTCTTGAAGGGGGAGTCATCAAAAATTTAGTGGTCACATTTTCATTTCCAAATGAATAAAAAAAATCACCAAAATTTGTTTGACTATTTGTTGCTTGCAGTGCTCCCCCAGACCCCTATCTGAGCTTAGCGGACCCCCTCAAAATTACTTTACTGACAGCACTACTGGTATTCTTTAAACCAGTTGGCAAAATCAGAGTGCGGTAAATTGAGCGTCACTTCCCCCCCCCCCCCTCCCCCAACCAAGTACCCTTCGCTACGGCCCTGTGGCCGGTTTCTTTTTGGTGACGCCACAAGAAGCTGAAGTCCTTTTAGCAGTTTAGGTCGGACCTATGGTATTTAATTCTTTGGTGACAGATGGATGGTGTTACCAACGAAGGAGTGTTTTTGGTTCCAGCACCACTGTTTGGTCACCCTTGTCAGCGTTTCCAATCACGGTGCGGGACAGGGTGCGGAGTGTGCGGATGGCGAGTCGTTCAGGGGACTGTAAACAGGCCCGGCCTGGCCATGGCATCACGGTGCCCTCCCGCACATTCGTAAGGGGGCCTTTTTACATTTTATAGTTACAAATAAAATTTCTGTTGTTAATGGATTTTTTCTCGTTGTGATTTCGTAAACTAGACGGTAAAGACAGGTTAGGGACCAGTGGCGCACCCCTACGAGGCAAAGGGGGGCACTTGTCCCTCCCAAGGCCCGAGACTGAGCAATTGCAAGCACTTCGATTTTTTTCTACTGACATCAGAAAGGCCCTCTTTTTCGCGTCAATAAGGCTAACGTTGGTTTATATTACAATGCTCTCAACAACCCAAATTCGTTGTCCGAACCAGTGTTTCCTCTCCTCCAATCCCCCCCCCCCCTCCCACCTTCCCAAAGTGTGAAAAATTATTTGCTTTGAAGCTGACAAAGAAGTACGGAATTTGGTGCCATTAAGAAATTTCTCAAATTAAACTTATTAAAAGCACGAAAAAGCACTGACTATTAAAAATGCGTTAGACTTTTGACCTTTTTTTTTTGCCCCACCAAACAAAATTCCTGATGCGCCACTGTCAGGGATCGGTCACTATTTACTGCATGGGGGGAGGGGGGGGGAGAAGGAAACAGTCATTTTTGGACCTCAAAAATGACACTTCGAGCAGTGAAAATATCTAAAACCTTCTCAACTTCTGGGGGGGGGGGGCCACCCCCCCCCCCCCCCCCCCCCCATGATGTTGTTTGCCCGGTTTTGAAGCTGTTGGTATCATATTACCTACTGTAGTATTTTCAATGTATTTCTAGAAAAACCTTGCCTCCTGGTTCGTTGGCTTTGTGTATGAAACTTGACACAAGATGGGTGTAAGGGACATGGATGTTTTATAGAACATCAATTTTAACGCAACCTTGTCTTTTCGTTAAAAACGAGGCACGTTTTCCTTATAACTGTCAGTGCAGAATGCTAATTACTTAATTTAGATACAGGAAGTCATCTGCAGATAATAATAATAATAATAAGCCTAAAAAGGGGACATAAGTAAATTAACGCAAAGGGGGAAGATGTGACAAAGAGTAATGAATGGGATTATTAAAGTGCAAAAAGCAAAAATTAAAAGCATGCGTACAAGTTAAACATAAAACAGGTTTTAAAATAGCATGGCCAAATGAATTGGAATAGGTAGGGTGGGTAGGGTCACGACTGCCTTACCACCAATTGGTTAGACCTACCAAGTACACAAAGGGGTCCCTCCAGACTTGTAGGAAGGGGAATGTAGGGCAGATGGCCAATCGTATTTTGTGTGCATTTATAATCTGCGAAGTTTTTGTCATGTATAACAAAACGTCTGAGAATGGCAAAAATTAATGTCGCTTATACTCAGCCTGTGAAACTACTCAATCATTAAACTAAAAACTTGAAACTTGGCCCAGGGCTGATGTTACACATACAAGCATAATAAAAACATTAAATACAAAGGAAACCAGCACGTCAAAGACTGACACATGCTACACTAATGCTAATACCTATCAAAGTCAACATACCCTCAGCTTCACTTTAAAATTATGCAATGAGGTTGCCATGACAATACCAGGGGAAAATTCTGAAATCATCTGAGAATGGCAAAAATTAATGTCACCTACACTCAGCCTGTGAAACTACTCGATCATTAAACTAAAAACTTGAAACTTGGTCCAAGGTTGATGTCACACACACAATTGTAATAAAAAATTAAATACAAAGGAAACCAGCACGTCAAAGACTGTGACACATGCTACACTCCCCCTCCCCCCCCCCAAAAAAAAACCTATCAAAGTCCCTTAGCTTCATTTTAAAATTATGCAATGTGGTTGCCATGACAACACCAGGGAAAATTCGTTCTACACCGTAACCACTTGTTTTGAAAAGAAATAGTTTCTACAGTGCCGTGTTACTTGCTGAACAGTTAATTTAAAACAATGACCCCAATAAGTGTGGAATAACGAGAATAATCAACACTATAAAGACTAAAATAGCGGGGCCTGCACCTGCTTAATTTTAGTTTTTATTGCCTAAACGAAAATATACATTACCTTTTTTTTATTGGTGTTTCTCCTTTTGAGCTAGAATTATTCCCTAGAAGTTTTTGGAGCTTGTATCCCAGCCGGACTTGTACCTTCTGCGCATGCGCAGGATTGGGCCGTCTATATAACACGGCGCAGTCGACCGATTTGGCATTATTTCTCCACACTCAGGACCTATCAATGAGGGAAGGACTGGGTGGGACTAAAGGTAATGTATATTTTCGTTTAGGCAATAAAAACTAAAATTAAGCAGGTGCAGGCCCTGCTATTTTAGTCTTTTTAATTGCCGACGTAAATAAACATTACCTGTTTTTTATTGGCGGACTTTGTCACTGGGAGGTGGGATAGGTTCGCTCTGTTTCCCCTCAAGTACAAGTTGGCGCCCCAAGAACAAGTCTTTGGTGAAGTTACTCCTGAAAACCTTAACCAATTACACTGCATTATGGAACTTTACGCACAGCGGATCGATCCACGTGAGTGAATGGAAGAGGGAAGATTCCTCAGTGTGGCTAGGG
Source organism: Lithobius niger (assembly GCA_023313725.1). Lineage (NCBI taxonomy): Eukaryota > Metazoa > Arthropoda > Chilopoda > Lithobiomorpha > Lithobiidae > Lithobius > Lithobius niger. The sequence goes on along the minus strand of JAHWFP010202522.1, from coordinate 31,773 downwards.
TATTGCGGTAGGGGAACGCGAACGGGGTATTATCAGTTTAACATAGGAACTGCAAGTCAGGGAATTTAACACAGTGGGGTACAAGATAGGAAATCAGGCAGACGTGCCAAAACCGCTTACCTTGTTGGGATGGTGATATTGGTCCTCGTCCGGGTAGAGTAGTGTGACTCATCCGTCCGGGAAATGTTTAAAGTTGTCTTAGAGTTGCAGGAACGGAGGAACGATGGTGAGTAGTGATGATTGTAGAAAGCAGCAAGCCGAAACGTGAGTGAAGGTCAAGGTGGAACGAACATGTTACGGTCAAAGTTTCCATCCGTGTAGAAATATGTCTGACGAAATAGGTAGTGTAAAGGATAGTTCGGCTAACTAGGCGTAGAACGAGTTTAAAATGTCTGGAACGGGACCACATAATCTGGAACTTCACCGAGAGTGCATGAAGGAAAAGAGTGTTGTGGATAGTGGCAAGAGACATTACTGTAGGATGCGGAATCCCAGGGCCATTCCCTTGGCCTGCCGGCGGCAAGGAGAACAGGGCATTACAGTGTTAGAAGAGGCAGAATGTTCAGTCAGGCCATGAAACACTGGTGAGAATCGGGGAGCATTGTCGTACTGCCAGACGGAATACGAGGAAATTTTATGGAATTTACTTGATGACATGGCTTCATTCCAGATAGCTACTGAGGAGGATGATTCCGTCAAAGGAGGATCGTCATCCGGGGAATGGTATGGTACCGCCGTGACGGACGGATCCCAGTACGGGGATGGCATTGGTGACCGAGCTTCTCTGAGGAGATTGGAGATGGAGGGAGATGATGATGTGTCTGGTAGTTGCGAAGGATGTGGTGAGCGTACCGTAGTTGATGTAGGCGCCGTCTGGGCACGTCTGGTCCTGTACCGAGCGCAATAGTACGCCCTCCATGGCGGGGAAGAAGGGATAGGCGACAGAAAAGCGGCACGTGCACGTAGAATGCATAGTTGATGCGTTGGGAGGTATAGGGGCGCTGCAGGGCCTCCAGTTCGTTGGGAAATGCCTCATTAGAGGCACGCAGGAATGCATTATCGGATCGTAAAGCTGCAGATGCAGCGTCAGTACGTAACGAAGAAAGTTTGGAATGGGCTGCACGAAGCGATTCCAGCTCTTTAACGATCGTTAATCTGTTGATATAATCCACTTCATGTTGAAACTTCATGTTGAGAACTTCATGTTGAAATCAAAGTTTTCAAGCTCTCTTGCCGATAGGTGTAATTAACCCCTAAGTAGTGAGGAACGGAGGTGTCAAAGCTGACGGAAACGGTACCGGCTTGGTGGGAGAGGGAGACCCGGACAGTGAGAAAGTCTAAAAAGCGGTCGGAGGGAACGATGCTGGATCTGGAGGTGTGGTGGCAGTTGTTGACGGGATATGTGGGCGGACGTCACGATCGATGGCTTGACACGCAAAAGGGGAGCCTTGGATGGAGCTAAAGGAGAGCGGGCGGTTTTTATGCGCGCTTTCGGACGCGTTCCGGATAACCCCGGAATCGCAGGTACTTTATCCGTGTCAGTGAGCTTGGGCTTCTTCGTAGGATACATAGGTAGGGTCGGTGCTGGAGCCGAACTTTGGCGGGTGTCTTTTTAGTGGATGTCTTTGGCGGAGTCGGAGGTAGTAACGAAAAACCAGAAATCGGCAATGTGTGAAGGGTCCGCTGTTCCTGACGCTGGCGGGCTGCCCGGGCGGAACGCTTGCTTGATTTCAGTTGGCGCCGGCGAATTTCGGTTCATCGACTTGGAGAGATAAGGAGACACACGCGGCACTTTTTGTCGAGTCCCTTGCGCAAACGATGTTTTGGCAGCACGGGTGCGGGTCATAATAGGATGATGAAGAGGGACCAGCGAATCCCAGGCAAGAACAGACCGCTGGCGAAGAGACGTTTGCTTCAGAAACCTGCACAGGAGGGATCGGTTCCTCGGAGGAAGACGTACACGACATGATGGGCGCGGAACTGGTAATAACCGTTACGCAGGAAGAGATTTGAATCGAACGGGACAGGAGAGGCCTCTGGCGGCCGATTTGTGCAGAGTGGCGCAGGTGTTGGGGGAACCGACAATCCAGCAGATGGCCGGAACGGGGGCAGGGTGTCTTGTGTAGGTAGGAATGGGCATGAAGGAAGAAAAATAGGTAGTGTAATAAATTTGAATTGGCAGACTGTGGTTGGCTGGTAGGCAGAGTTAGGCAAGGGAGGAACGAACGGACGAGGTTCGTGTTGATCCGATAATGTTGATGAGTCGTGGGCTCCTGTTAAGCTGGAATCGGCAGCCAAGACGTAGGGAACCGTGATTTTGTAAACAAGCGGTTGCTTGTAGAGTTGTCCAAATGAGCAAAGTGGTGTTGTGTGTTCGTTTCTTGTATGAAGTCCGTTCCTTGCGACGAACCGGAACGTGAGGGTCAAAATAGACGTGAGTCCGAGTGAAGCTAGAACGTTGTTATGGTAGAATGGTACTGGAGAGCAGGCAGACTTAGTGTCTGGAGGAAAGGACGGAACACTGTTCCGACGGTAAGTGTCTGAGCACGAGAAGTAACTTTAGGGGTGAGTGACGGGGCCTCCTGAAAGGACGAGGAATCATTGTTTGCGGCTGGTGTTGCCGGAACGGCGCATAGAAATGAAAACCGGGACGTTGAAGCTGTTGGTGAAGTGTCGGCACAGAGCTAAATCGTGAAAAAATATGGTCCAGAATGTATGATGCGTAGGATGAATAGGACGACGTCCATCGACGTTTGTGATGTTATGTTGATTTGCGTTATTTTCTCTTTTTTTTTTTTTACATTGCGGAGCCAATTGCGCCTCCGTAAAATCAAAGACAAGAATAGATGGTAACAGTGAGTGGCTGCTAAAGTAGATGGTATCTGGGAGGAGTCAAGTCCGTCGTTCAGGAGATACTGCAGGGATGAGCCGGGGTCACGTTACGTGATGAGTCCAGGGAGACCGAAACGGGATTCCGGAATGGCAAAATTGTGGATGGTCCGGGTCCCGTAACGATAGGAAGGATAGGTGAGATGCCGGGGAGCGTGATCTTACAGGAACGCAGAAGGTGGGGGGAACGTGGAGATAGTGATAAGAAGTCGGCCATGTACGACCCAAGGATGTGTAGTAGACGTCATAGTCCATGAAGGAGAGTTCTTCGACACAGTCGTAGGAGGAGAGGCAGGACCGGCAGCCGTTTCTGCGGAACGGGTAAGAGGGCTCCATGGAACCGGTGATGCAGAAGAATCGTGGAAGGAACGCCGGAACGTGGGGAATGGTACCGGCAAATGCGTGTCGCATCATTCCAAATTTCTCGGCGATAGGCTGCCATAGGAACCAAGGGGTTCCGTGAGGATCGGTGAAGGTAAAGACGGAACATGAGGATGGGACACACGATGTCGAGGTAGTGCTTGAGAGATGCGAGGAACACGTCCGGGAGCGGAGCGTCTGAGCCGGAACGAACCCCTAGATGATTCATTGGGAAAAGCGGCCACAAGAGCCGGAAATATAACTGATGGTGGCTGACGCGGTTGTCGCACCATCTGGGAACGGGTGATGGGGGAACGGCCCGAGCGGCGGTCCATCATTTGGGACGACCAGGCGATCCGGGTGTGCGGAGCTGTATTGTCCGTCCGTCGTTGTCCGGAACCGAGGGAAGGAGGAACAGTCGCCGCCCTATCCATCGTGAAATTGCAGAATCGGTGCAGACGACCGCGTTCCTCTAGGAGGAACGCAGGAACGTCGTAAGTGGCCGGATCGGTTCTTGGACCGAGTAACCGGAGCTGCAGGGAAAGCTCAAGGCGGTCACGAGAAATGATGCCAAATCGGTCGACTGCGCCGTGTTATATAGACAGCCCAATCCAGCGCCTGCGCAGAAGGTACAAGTCCGGCTGGGATACAAGCTCCAAAAACTTCTAGGGAATAATTCTAGCTCAAAAGGAGAAACGCCAATAAAAAGCAGGTAATGTAAATTTTCGTCGGCAATTAAAAAAGTTATATAAACCTCACTAACAACTAACCGATTTGATTGAATAAACATACCTTAGTTTAGCCAGAAAAAATTGTGTGATCTACCTTACTTGCATGCCGATTGTGATTATTGTAAAGCTGCGCTAAACGAGGTTTACCTGCGTTTACGGTAAATTTACAAGGGGGCCAAGAAAGGACAAACTAATTCACTGTTGTTTGGTCTGGGTTGGGAGCCCGTTTATCCCCATAATTGGTATATACTTGTTGAGGAGGGTCCCAACATTTTGCCCTTGCACCCCGCCTTGGAAAAAGCTAGTTACGACATGCAAATATTTGTTTCTCTGAATTCAAACTCGGCATTTAATGGAAGATGTCCAGAATGTTATGACTGCATTCGGAAGTAGAATAGAATGTTTAAATGGTGATGACAAATGTTCCTTTTACGGGGGAGGCAGTAGCGGATCTAAACTGGTGGGCAAGATCGGTTCATCACATCATCTGGGGCGCCGAGCCACCAGTAAAGCCAGTGGGGGGAGGAGGGTAGAACGTACCAGATTGGAGCGTGGGGGTGTAGCAGTACCCCCGACCAACCACTGGATCCGTCACTGAGGGTAGGGTTAGTACTTGTCATTCCGGATTCGCTCTCGCACTTAAAACCTCATAGATGTCAGACCACAATGCTACTCAATAGACCTAAAAAAGAAGACAAGTTTAATCGCTAATGATACACGTTAAAATTGTTAAACAGACTAAAATATTAGGGGCACCTGGCTGATTTTACTTTTTTGTTTGCCTATACGAAAATATACATTACCTTATTTTATTTAGCCGCCCCCCCCCCCCTCCATTGGAGCTCTATATCCCTAGCTTGAAAGTTGGCTTCCCTGCCAGGCTCGTATCCTACTGCGCACGACAGGAACTGGGATTGCCTATATAAATGCCCAGCATCTTTCTTCCAGCCCCCATGAACCTAGTCCATCAGAGGGGAGGCTTGGGTGGGTAAAAGGTAATGTACATTTTCGTAACGGCAAACAAAAACTAAAATCAACCAGGTGCTCCCTGGTATTTTAGTCTTTTTATTGCCACGATAATATCCATTACCTTATTTTACTTAGCAGATCTCGTCACATATGGCGGCGGGCTAAGTTCGGAGTACCCGCGTTACGAGCCGGCACCCCCACGGAACGTATCCTGGGGAAGACAACCAAAAGAACCTCAATCCCGGACTCCGGAACCACAATACCATGGGGCTAGCAACAGAAACGGCAAGATGCCGGGAGAGGTACCTTAAGGGTCCTCCCCTTGGGGCAAGGTAGAGATGCAACAATAGAAGCCATCTCACCTTGGGTTCGGGAAGCGACGACAACTTGGTAACAGGAGCGCAGAGCTGAAAGACGAACTGCAGGAACTGTAGTGGAGGCAGGCGGCGGAAGCGAGGTACAGGTCAAGATGTTCGATCGAGAGAACAATAATCCAGAAGAGCCAAGAGTTAAGACCATGAGGAGGACTAATCCGATGTTCTGCTCCTGGCGAGTCGGCGAGAGAGTTGTAGAGAAGAAGATCGAAGTCAGGAGTAGGAACCGGCATGATAGGGAGTCATGTACTGAGAAGTTCAAGACGACAGATGCGGTTGATGGAATCCGATAGGGAAGCGTCCATAATTGGGTGCATGACGGAACCGTGCGTGCCGTCATGAAGGTGTCGGTGATTCTTGTAGTTGGAAGCACATGGAAGAGAAGGAACAATCCGAACGGGAAATCAGAGGTCGGAGAGGGTTTGTCGTGAGTTGGAACGCTGGAAGCGGCGTGAAATCCCTTGGAAGATGGCACGAGACAGGAATCGGAAGGCAGTAAGTTGGAACACGGGAACCGTTGTGGGGAAGCTTGCACAAAGTGAACTTGAGGAATTGATAAGAAAAACGCAATTCCGGGAGACCAGCCAGAATGGAGCAGGAATCAACAGATGGCAGGAATGGAGGTATGTGAGAACACGGACGAGAGAGGAATATAGCTTTCCACTGATTCCGGAGAATAGCAGCAAAGTGAACATTGGCAATAGTGCAAAAGGCACGAGGCGTTAGTGGATGCTGAGTGATGAAGGGAATCCTGATCGGAAGGATAGTGATCCGAGAATGGAACGTAAACAAACGGTACCGGGCCCGGCCTTTGGCCTGAACACCAAGCCTGGTTCACCGGGAAGCAGAAGATGCACTAGTGCTCAAGTGGCAATAGTTGTGAACGAGAACAGGAAGCCTCACGGTGCAGACCAGGTTGTGTGATGAGGAGGCTTTTGGTCCTGGAGGACAAAGAACTGAAGAACTGAACAGTACAATCCGTAGCGCAGGTCAGAGTGTGCAAAGTAAGGAATCGACGGGAAAGAGAGCGGCTTGACTGTGTGCCACACCGGAATGGTCGAGAGATTTCAGCCCCAAAGAAGAGGAATCGAAGGTGATATGAACAGAAAAGGGAACCCGGCCCGATCGTGAGCCTGGACCCGAACCTCGGGCCGTGGTTGTCCAAAAGAAGAGGAAGGGCAGTGCACAGGTATGTAAACCGAATGGTAGTCCCAGTCAAGGTAGGGTGGTAAGGAAGATGCGGTCCGTAAAGGGCTCTGGCTGGGTCCCAGACCGGTGGAAAGCAGAAGAGGCGTCGAAAATTCGGGCCAAGGGAAAGGTGGATCCGGAATCCAAAAGATGATCCTCTTCAGGAACTGACGCATGTACTGTATCCAAGCTTCTAAAAACTTGAAGAAAGAACCTGGTAAGGTAACTTGAGGGGAGCTGTGTCAAAACTTCTTCGTCAGAAAGGGAACCAGGAACAGTGGCAGACCAGAGGAATGGCGATGAGCCGCCCGTACCAAAGGACTTGATGAATCAGGAATCGTCGGAATCAGGAATAGGGAACCGTCATGAATCAGGAATCATCGTGAATGAAGCAGCCCTTTGGTTATCAAGGTACACACCTTGGGGGGAGATCTTCTAAGACAAGTCGACACTATGTTGTTGTTACTGCTGACGTGTTGGGCCCGGGCACCCGAGTGCACATCCGCAATTGCAAGGGTATAGAAATGGAGGTTCTGTAGTAGAGGCCGAAATCGTGTTGTGGCGACGCAGGAGGCTCGAAGTACGTGTTAAGACTTGTAGTGGTGTAGGCTTACAGGGCAGGGAATCGAAGATGAATTGAACACGGGGCTTTGCAGCACAGTCCGTTGGACAGACAACATCATGGTGCGGAAAGAGCATAGGAGCGGTCCTGAGTAACCAACCGTCGGCTGGGTAGGCAAGGAACCAAACGTGGGGCGAAGAAAAAGGAACCGGGCCCAGTCTCGAGCCTAGGCCTGAATCGTGATCTCAGCCTGGGTCCGGCATCGTTTTTCTACGATCCGTTTTCAATTTTTTTCCCTCGAGTTAGGGATCGTTCGGTCGTTCCTGGGTTCCAACTACAATCGTTTCGCCATTCTTTATAGCCTGGGCCCAAACCTGAGGACTTGCTCACTCATGAAGAAGAGAATGGATCAGAGCGCAAGTCACTGAGCAGAAAGGCTGTCCCTAGTCAATGCTAGAATAGAGGAGACATCCCGGCTGATTGGTAAACAGGTAGAAAGGAACCGTAGGGCTTGTGAAGACAAGGAAATAGCGGATCATCTGCTAAGGCTCCCGGGCCCGGGCACAGGGGCTCGGTGCCATGCTGGGGGATCAAACACGCGAGCTGGTAGGTACAGGAAGGGCAATATTTGACGAAATCAGCAGAATAGCCAGAGTCACGAAGGTAGTAGGTTGCAGACTGCAAAAGGGTTCGGGCCGGGTGTTGAGGCCTGGTCCGAGTCCTAGTAGACAAGAATACTTAGCAGTGAAAAACGTGTTACGAGGACGAGATGACGATTTCTTTCAGGAACCGATGTACTCACGTCAAGAAGGTAGACTGCCGGCGGAACATGGTCTGTGAAAGGGCCCAGTCCAGGCCTCGCTGTTTGCAATACGAAGCGGAATCGGACCGAACACCAGTCCTACAGAGGCAGTACTTAGTACAGGCATGTGAAGCAGGAAGACAGTGGATCACGGCAGGAGGACAGCAGATCGAGGCATATAAAGGGTCTGGACCGGGTGTTGTGGCCCGGCCCGAGTCCTGGAAGATAAGAACAAGTGGAACTGAAGAGCGTGTGAAGAGATCGGGATGGTGATCCTCGTCAGGAACCGACGTACCCACGTCAAGAAGGCAGACGGCTGGCGGAGCGTGATCCGCAAAACGACCCAGGCTGAGCGTATGGGCCCAGTTCGAGCCTTGTTGTTTCTGATATGAAACGAAATCAGACTGATCGCAGGTCGTACAAAGGCGGTACATGGATTCAGCAGGAAACAGTCGTACAGTGTGGCAGGATGACAGCGGATCGCAGCATGCAAAGGGTCCGGATCATGTGGGGGCCCAGTTCCGGTGTACTGATGTCCAAACAGGAATGGAATAGAGACGATGGTTCGAGTAGGGGAACCGTAGTTGCAGCAGCAGACGGAATGTTGACACGTGAGGAATCATGGCGAAAAGGGTTGCTAAGGGACCCAGGTCGGATGCTGGGGCCCGGTTCCGACCCACTGGTCGTGGTCGCCAAGCAGTGGCGGAATCGAAACGGCGTCAAGGGGAACCGGGCCAAGTCCAGGCGGAGGCCCAAAGCGAGAGCAACAACTTTACCACCATAAGCGACACACAGCCTGCAGTTGACAACAGAAACTAGCGCAAATGAAGCGTTGGTCCGGGTACATAGCTATTGAGTCGTGGAGCAGATAGCAGTCTGGACGGTGATCCGCCCCCTCCTACCCTCTGATCCGTTTGCCATGAAGGCGGGTAGGAGGAAGGAAGGGCGATCGCGGCTCGTGCGGATCATGCAAATCATTGTGGACGACGGCGGAGCCATCCCGGCCCGGTAAGCCTGGGCACACCCTTAACACCAAAGGATGGTAAGGGGCACAGGAATCGAGATCAGGAAGGATGGCCCGATCCTCTTCTTGGTCGATGAATAGGGAGCTCCGAAGCAACCACCTTAGCAGCTGCCCTAGGAAGAAAGATGCTGGGAATTGCGGCAATCCGCTTATATGGCGCTAGTTCCTACCATGCGCAGTACGATACGAGCCCGGCAGGGAAGCCAACTTTCAAGCTGATATAGAGCTCCACTGGGGGGGGGGGGGGGAACTGCTAAGTAAAATAAGGTAATGGATATTTTTGTGGTAATAAAAAATTCATTTACCCTACTTTGCAGCGGAAATTTCTCGGCCAATTCAATAGCATGAGAATTACACACTACACCTCAACAATATCAGATCAATGTGCCGACAAATCCCTTAGAATTATCTGATACAGAAACAAAAAAATTTAGCGAACGTTAGCTAGATTGAATTAGCTTGACTATAATAAAAGATAAGATACAAGTTATTGGCTATCACTAGGTAGTAAGCAACTGATAATATTAAAATGTTATAAGACAAATACAATATTTTAAAAGGTGATTGAAAATAAATTTGGTCTATTTACTTCCACTGTATGGAATCGTACAGCCGTTATTTCATAAATCCACTCAAGGTGAGTGCGAGAGGGCAGATGCGAGTGCAAACAAGTAAGGTAAGGGTCAACAATTTTAGTACATCCTCAAAAACAAATGTGGGTATCATTATACCTGAGTATTTCTATAGATGCGTTTTGACCCTTACAGGCGTATTCCTGAAATCAACTCAAGTGTGAGTGGGGCTAAATGTGAGTGTAAGGGTCAAAACGAATCTACAGAAATACCCTCAGATGCAAGGACACTCACATTCACTTTAGTGGCTGTACTAAACTTGTTGATCCTTACCTTAGATTTTTGCACTCACATTTGCCCTCTCACGCTCACACTTGAGTGGATTTCTGGAATGCGGCTGTAAGGGTCAAAACCCATCTATAGAAATACCCTCAGATATTAGGCCATTCACATTCGCTTTTGTGACTGCACTAAACTTGTTGACCCTTACCTTAGATGTTTGCACTCACATTTTCTCTCTCACACACACACTTGAGTGGATTTCTGGAATACGGCTGTTACACTCACCATTAGCCTTACTCACACTTGTGTTGATTTTAGGAATTAGCCTGTAAGGAACCGCTGTGTTCTTTGGACGTAATATGGTCATCGAACATAAATCGGTTCCTTAAAAAAAACCGTGTAATTTCCTTCAAAAGAAACATGGGTTCAGCTGGGCATGGCATTAATAAATTGGGGGTTATTTATTTACAGTATGAAATGCAACAGAAAATTAGCTTCGCTTCACATAGCTCACGCGGTTAGCCTTCCTGTCAATGCAGACACACCATCTTAACACAGAGAAAAGAAACTTGTATTCCCTGGGAGTGTCCCCTTGGGTTGGGGGCGGGGAGATGAAAGCAATTCCACACCAACAAATAGAATCAACATTCGGAATACTCAGCAAAGTGTTTGGACCCACTCACAAATGATGTCGCATAAGAGACCGATTCCCAGGAGGGAAAATATATATTTTTTTTGTAGCATAAAACATTTCGCATTATATACTACTCCAAAATAAATATGTTCCCTGGTAACACCTGGTGTAGCATTCAGGGTATGCAGCAAAAACCGGTGTTTATTGTCTTATTGCTGCCTAAGAAATGGCCCATTTAACATCTAGGGAATTGACCGCTTACCCGAAATTATTTTTCTTTTCATATGTTGTTGGGGGTAATCATGGGTTTGTGAGAAATTGGGGCTGAGAAAGGAAATAATTTACGGACGGCACAGTCACGGGAGGTGGATGTAGCAGGGAAGGAGGTCAGCTTTCAAATACGTACGCCCATGTGAAAATTGCGCCAAGCCACTTAGGCCATTCTGCTCTTGGTTGACAGTAAAATAAACCTAATTGGCAGCCCAACAAAATTTTCAATAAGTGTTTTGGGGCCAAGTCAAGTTCAATGGTTTATGAAAAATGACGATACAGTCAAACACTTGGCAAAGCAAAGCTCCCGTACAAAAAGCAACATGCGAGTAGAAGTGGGGCAGTGTATGTAGTCATCATCTTCATGTATGTAGTCTTTTATTGGGAGAGAAGCTACAATAACCACCTAAAATCATCCCATATGACCAGCCTTTGCACACGCTTCAGCTTCCCTCGCTTTGGTGGTGACACGCCACTTACCGCTAAAAAGTTCTGTATCAGGGTTACGGCTGTAGTCATATCCAACAAGGTTTTAAATTCAATACATCACCACCAGAGGACACCCCTTAAATTATTTCAAAAGCTCGTAAACCATGTCTTTAAAAAGCCTTTTTTTCTTTAACCGGGTTGTTCCCATGTGGAACTACGTTCCTGCTCACGTCGTCACCACCTGCTCTACTACTATTTTCAAGAACACACTTGACACATACATTTCAAACCACACCAATTTAACTCGCTGTCACTTTGATCAACCGCCAGATGCAACAACACTGAGTGCATTACACCAGTCGTAATCTGCAATTAACATCATGCCTTTCTTGCTTCGCTGCCTTCTCTATCTCTATTAAGATAGACCCATGTATAAATATCCGAACACTCCAGAGTCCTGGAGTCTCGTAGTCCCTATCACCACATTAACAGTCCGGTGGGTTTGCACATTCGGTAAGTCACCTGTGGGTTTGCACAATCAACAACCCCGGATCCCTGGCGTCGACAAAGTGACCACAGGGCGACCACACTTGCTCCATGCTCATTTTTCACCACGTAACCGAGAATTATCAAGGGAAAACAGACATGGCCGAGCAGCTCGTCACCATGGTTTTTGGCCACGACGACCACTGGCCGCGCTACCTGGTCGTCTAGGGTGCGGGTAGCCTTAGATCTCAATGAAATCTTTTTTTTTCTGAAAGGTACATGCTTCCATGTAGGCTATCCTGCTTGACTCAAAGTTTTGCAACATTAGTTCAAACGTATGTAAATGATTCAAACGCTTTCATTTACCTGTTTTTCCCCCACGTACGAGACTTGCTACATTCACTCAAACATACGTAAATGTTGCGAAAGCTATTTATATGCAGGAAGCTCGAAAATAGGTCGAGGATACGTCCCTTTAATAGTAACAAGTATACAGATTGTTTTATTTATTTTTTTGAGGAGGGGGTAGACTGTGCTATAAGCGTTGTTAAAGAGAGCACCAAGCACAGAACAGAAATGGGAACTGTTGCCATACCCGACTAGAATCAGTGAGATAAAACTGCGTTAGAGTTTCCTTTAAGCAAAGTTAAGCCACACAGGACACAAACAAAAAACATGGAACGTAATCTCTTTAGCACTAATATTGAGTCATTCCAATGCTTAGAAACCATCTTAAATCATCTGAGCAGTCATGCAGCAACAAAGTTGTCCAACAAAGGAGTATGATAATATTACCCTGTGTTTCAATCTCTCATTCTGGGTCGAGCGACTCCATGTGGCCAGTGGAATGATAAGTTAAGGCTGCACTGTAGAGGTTTTCCCCCTAATAAATAGGTGTGGAAAAATACCACTCGTGCCAAGGTTAGTACGGTGCGCAACAGCGTTGAAAAGACACTGAAGCAAAGGAGGAGATTCAAGCCAAAGCAGACTACGGTACAAATTGCACGTTTTTCCTCCCAGCCCCGCCACCATTTCTCATTAAGGCTGGAAAATTAACGTATCTTTGGTAAATAAAACGAGCATCTTGTGTTGTCAAATCAACGGGCCTGGAGCCAGAAGCGAAATCCTCCGATTCAATCCATGAAGGCCTTGTGTAAAGGTTGGAATATGCATTCAAACTTTTGTTTTTATCCACTTTCTTTCGTGGTGTTGAAAGACCAGTGAAAACATTACCACTATCTTGCCAGCCCACCAAACAAATTTCTTGTCCGAATGGTTGAAGCTTGTAGAGCAGGACCAGGTGACTCGGCAAGACGTCGGATTGGTGAAAGACAGCAACAGGCGTCGAGTATGCATCCACAGGATGAGGAGTCGCCAAAAAGGCGTAAGACATCGTTCATCTTCTATAGGCAACAGAAGACGCGCCTCAAGATGCCAAAGGGGCAAAAAAACAGCAACAGGTGTTTAGAATGCTGCCAGATGAAATTCCCGGGAGGCGAAAGACAGAGCCAAATGCAGAAAAAGACAGCCGGTCGACCATGAACATCCTGTGAACAAAAGACAGCATGTTGTCAATAAAGAGGCTTGAATGCAGTGAAAGGGCAAGCAAAGGTCAGGCAAAAGAAGAGTAGACTTATTAAGTGATGAGAGGGCGGGCTCTCCAGGTAAGCAAAAGACGGAACAGGCCACGCGAGGACCGAACAGGTGAAAGATGCATGGCCAAGCTGAAAGGAAATGGAACAGCAGGCGGTGACGAGTCTTTAGTCAAAAAGCAAAAGGAGGGAGCACAAGACGTACACGCAAGGAACGGACGCCAGAGAATAAAAAGTGCAGCTACTGGGAAGCACTGCCACATGGAGTCGCTCGACCGAGAATGAGAGATTGAAACACAGGACAACAGGCATGAGCACTTCGGAGATCAGAGCCCTAGATGGCTGGATTTAATTGATCATTGTAGGGTAATGAATAAGGCTGCGTGCAGGTACTGGTACCAGGACCAGATGCGACGGGTACCGGTATTGGACCAGCACAGGGTTAACAATTTCCGGAATCTGCTCCGTTTTTCCCAGAACCAGCATTTTCGTACCTAAATAATATGGCATATTGTTCGCAACACTACTAAAATTTAAGCAACTTTTAAGTAAATAATCTGCTAGCCTTTAATTTGGATTTGCGATCAAAATTAACTGCCTATATCACTAAAAGTGCCCCCTGAATGATTAGGACTAATGGTCTCCCTCTTCGATAAAAAATGCAGGCATCCAACCCAAGGTCACACAACAGGACCACATTTCCAGCCCTTGCAAAAAGTCAATGCGTAAGATATGGTTATTCTCAACATGTCGGAAGATCGTTTATATTAATCCATTAATCAAAAAATAATTTTAGCCAAGTTAACGGTATAATTAAAAGCAAAAATTATTACAATTTCATATCGAAGTGAAATTCTGCTGACAAAAACCGGAAATGAAATGACGTGTTGGCACTGACTCAAGTACGTTGTTTCGCTTATTTCGCTGTGGTGGTTTGGGCTTCAACCATTGTTTAGCATTTAGTTGCGTTATTTAGCCCAAAAGGTTTTCAGTAGCCTAGGTCTAGAATATTTTAAGTTTAGCCTACAAGTTTAACACAATATTTTGAAATTTAGCATACAAATAAGTCAGTAAAAGATAAGCTTACAAGTATAAAATGTTTAGTTAACACTGAAAAAAAAATTACATGATCTTGTTGACCTATAAAGTGTTTAGCTAATAATTCCTTTGTAAATTTGTTACACCATTATATTATTGACGTATCAACACGTTCTGTATTATCGTTTTACATCAGCATTGGTACTGTCTTGGTATCGTCATAGTGTTGGCCATGACCAATAGTACCGTTATACTGAGATCGGAAACAGGTAAACGGGCACCAGTATCGAACCATTATCGGGAAAAGTGGCACTGGCACAGCCTTAGAAACGAACATTTGTGGGCAAAATGCTATAAAACGGGTAATATATTTTTGCCACAATGAAAAATTTATTGAAAAGCTGCCTCTATTTGCTTCCATAATCAATTTTCCACCGAAAATTCAAGGAAGTGTTTCTAATTTGTGGTATTGTGTTTTCGTTTTCTTAAGCTGTCGTCTGCTAACCACAGTAGCCACCGCCTGCCGGCGTTTTCATATTTACTTTAAGTAGTAAAACTCCAGCGGCCATGAAAAATACGCAAAAATAAAAGCCATGAAGAGTTAGGGTATGCGTTACATGTACCTTCCCATTGTGTATAATCCATTTTTGCACTTTGTCACACTTACATCAGAAAACTGAAACACAATGGCATACATTTTCAGCAAGCTATCTCGCTATTTTCAAAGTCTAAACAGACTAGCAGAGCGTTACTTCCAGTTGTGAGAAATATCAGTTGGGCAACAGTTCTTCTCGGCCAAAGAAGGGTGGTTGGAACCATTCGAAGCGCTGCTCGGTATGATCCTCCCGTAAGGTCAACCACAAATCACTAAATTTAAACTACATTCAGTGCATGCGATGAAGTAAACACTTGAAGTTGGAACGTGCCTGTAGAAGTAGAGCTGCATAATCCATCCCCGTTTTAATAACTATCGAAAATTTGCAAGACATTGTTATATCGAAATTTCGAAATTGTGCGGGTTTGTGGCTGAAAATATTTCAGGTGATGATTACGGCTACAAAATTAAACAATTACACGTGATCACAACAACTTGTACGTCAGTTCTGAACATTTATTTATTGTAGCTATGCTCCCTAAACTACATGCCAGTATTTACATACGGAGTGACATACAAACCATAATTAAAGTCTACCAAAGCATTCATCTTTAACAAATCCCGCTTCAGAAAAAAAATGGCAAGGTTATTTATTATGGTTTTGTTCGTTGTTGCCAACTTATTGCAAAACATCATTCAATCCCCAATTAATTTAACAATATTCACATTTAACAGTCTTTGGTCACCATCAGTGCTCTTATTATGAATGATGATTCAGATACTCCAAACTTAAAACAACTGAACAATCACAAAACATCAATAACTTACAATCTATATATCAGACCCCTCTTTTATTGTTCACATGATATTCTTATTCTTCAACAAGTTACACGAGTTCCACATACTGAAAGGATGTATGGACACCAAACAGCGTGATATTCCAGAAATCAGCTACACCATCCCAACTAAGGCTTCGCTCGGCCGGACCCAACATTATGTGTCGGTGGCCATAGAAGTACTTTTTACACTTTAAGTACTAGGTACTTCATACTGACCCGTTACATTTAAGTATGTTAATGTAGAGAGCTACGACATGATTCTAGCCTAGGAACTTGACAGTGATGGGAACTGGGACGTGATACGGGAAAAAGGGTAGAGAAGGCAGGCAATCATACAGGCTGATGCTGCTACATGACAGTTTGGTGTACTTTTTTTTACATTTAATTATTTTATGATGAGTGGAATGCACTGTGTTTCGAGTTCCAAGCGAAACCCAATTAATCTTCTAAGTTACGGAATTCTTGTTGCATTTTCTCATGCAACTCTTCAAAATCAGCTTTGATCTTCGCCTCCCCATCAGCAATTGGATCCTGTGAAAATAAGGAAAACAGAAATTAGTCTCTATAGAGTTTGCAAGTCAAATTACTGTAAATCGCCTGCGATGCCAGGTACACTGGCGAAACAGGGAAGGGAATTCAAATGAGGGTAAAACAGCATATGGCAGACAGGAAAAATTACTTAACACGAAAGTCATCGCAGTTCACCACATACAAACTCTTATCCAACTCGAACTGGGACACTCAGAGAAGCCTTGAATCCTTGGCTAGTCAACACCAGGTCAGAGAGAGGGCCGTGCTGATTAATCCAGGGATCATCAAACCCAAGGATCCAATTTTTGGTATGTGGCAATTAGGGGCGTGCGAGTAGAATAATTTTAATTTGAGTCGAAGCTAGTAGAGTTTGCACCAGAAGAACCGAGTATCGAGCAGAGTTCGAGTATTTGGTGAACACACTTATTTTGCAAGTGTCCTTTAAATTTGTTAGTATAATAACAAGTTAGCTGCTGCTTTAGCTAACTGTGTGGGTCAATGAGTACAAATGTTTTCCAGTTTTTAGGATATAACTTTAAAATGGTGTGAGATGATTGCTTTTAATTTCCACCACCGGAAAGCTCTCGTCGAGACGATGAATTTGGTATATTTGAAGTCAAACTCTGTCAAAAATTGAAGTTATTGCATTTTCACTGGATTCGAGTTTTTCGAGTACGGATTCAAACGACGAGCCAAGTTAAGAGTACATGTCGCACACTCGCCTCGGCTCGAATTTTTCGAGTATCGCACATGCCTAGTGGCGATTTCAACAATGGACTGCGTGAGAGGTTGACAAATGATAGTGCGAATACAATGGACCATGGCCGTAGCAAACCACCAGATTTAAATTGCACTTGAGATGACTTGGCGAGCTAGAATAGTGGTGCCTGAAATAAAGAAGGCAGTCGGCTGTTTATAACAACTGCAGTAAAGGACTATCGAAACTTCACAAGATATTGTAGAGGGGAAATTTTTTAAACTTGAAATTGCACATTTGTGAGATAATGTCTTCGATCTTTCAAAGTAGTAGCTTCAATATTTAGTAAATTGCCTATTAACAGCCCCAGCAAAGCTACCCCCCCCCCCCCAAAAAAAAGTTTAGGTCAGAAAACGTGAAATGATTGTGATATTTTCTTCATAATTAGATTTTTTTTGCCCTGAAAGAAAAACGAACATGTACCTTGATAAGTTCAAATAAAGCTAATGAAACTGCAGTTAGCCTATTTTTTTATAATTTACACATGGGGGGGGGAGGGGGGTCTCTCGGGACCCTTGCTGGCCGCCATCCAAAGTTGAAAAAAAAATACGTTGGCCAGTCTAGTGCCTTCAAACTCAAGCAGCAGCACCAGAAGGCAAAAACCTTTTCTTGTTACTTTGGTTAGCAAGATCCACGGCTCTTTGTAATTGCAGTTTGGTTGTTTACTATATACATATACTGTGATCCGTCGCGATCGTGGTTCTAGAGCAGGCGGCATTTTGGTTGTTTATCGCTTAGGCTTAAACATGATAAGTGTTAGGGTCTCCGAACATACTGAAGCAATTTGTTTATTAATGCCTTTACATAAATTAAATATTATACTCTGCTACATTCCAAATGGTAGAGATGAGCAACTTGTGGCAAACACATGTATTTTCGTAAAATCCTGCATAAATCCTCTTTGTTCTAACTTGGTTCTAGGTGACCTCAATCTTTCTACCATTAATTGGGACTTGCTGTGTGCTGCTGACAGGCATCATCGTTGTTTCCTTGACGTTGTCATTGAGCTAGGCCTTTGCCAGCTCGTCAGGGAACCTACTCGAGGAGAAAATATCCTCGACATTGTTCTTACTGATAACGACAGACTTGTCATTGGCACCAAAGTGATTGATCATTTGGGTACAAGTGATCACTGCATGGTTTCTTTTGATGTGCAATCACCCTATCCAGCCTTCACGAGTGAAGCCAGTAAAACTGGTAAGATTGACTTTAACCACCTCAGACATAGACTTGCGGGTGTTGACTGGCGTGGTCTCATGGAGATGGCTGCCTCGAGCACAATCTTGGCTTGGGACCTATTTTTTGAAACCCTCCAGGAGGAAGTGAATCAGTGTAGATCGGTTCCAAGTCAAACTAAGAAACCTGGTTACAAACTTCCACGAAATATCTCCAAACTTAGCCACCACAAATTAAAACTGTGGCAGGCCTACAAAAGAACGCCAACTATGGAAAATCTACACTCTTATAATAATTACCGCAAAATATATGCATCCGCTGTAGCTAATTGGCATAGTGAATATACATCCGCTGCTATTAAAGAGGGAACACTTTCCGCCCTTTTCCGCCTTTATCGTGAGAAAACATGTAGAGCTCGGGACTTTCCCCCTATCAAAATTGGTGGTGACTATAAAACACATAACGGCGAAAAAGCAGATATTCTTAACCAACTGTTCGTGTCAAACGGACAAGTTGACAACAATGATGTTTCTCCATCACTTGATCTTGAGGATACTCTAAACCCCTCTTTTAATATCGGTTTCACTCCATACTCTGTGAAGCGTACCCTCGACAAAATGAAACCTAGTCATGCTGTTGGTCCCGAGGGGTTTTCCGCCTATTTCTATAAACAAATTAGTAATGAAATAAGTTACCCCTTATCTTTTATCTTCTCATCCTCTTTTATGGAAGGTATACTTCCACCAGTCTGGAAAACTGCGGTTATCACACCTGTTTTTAAGAAGGGAGATGCATCTGATCCTAAGAATTATCGTCCAATCGCTCTCACAGTTGTACCATGCAAGTTAATGGAAACGCTTATCCGAGATTGCATGCTTGCTTATATTGAGTCTGTTGACTTAATCCTACCCGATCAATTTGGCTTTCTGCCAGGCCGGTCAACTACTTTGCAGCTCTTACTTTGCCTCGACAGGTGGACCTCTGCCATGGATATTGGTGTACCGTCAGACATCGTCTATTTCGATTTCAGCAAGGCGTTTGAATCCGTGGTACACTCTAAATTATTATTCAAACTTAAAAACTCAGGTTTTAACTGTAAACTTCTGCGGTGGATTTCATCTTTCATTAGCGATCGAACCCAATGTGTTCGAATCTCAAATTCTTTTTCTTCCATGAGGTCTGTTACCAGTGGCGTCCCCCAGGGCTCAGTCTTGGGACCGCTTTTGTTTGTGATATATCTGAATGATCTTACATGTAACCTGAAAGGTACCTCTTTGTCAAAGTTCGCAGATGATCTTAAACTAGACTCCGCCATTGTTGGGACAGACTGTGAAAATATCTGCTGCGAAATTGCTTCAGTTGCAGATTGGGCAAAAAAATGGCAACTGCCTCTTTCTATTCCTAAATGTTGTACATTACACGTCGGTCGCACTAACTTTAATATGACTTATATTTTGGACGAAAATGCTCTACCAGATGTAAATTCTGTTAAGGATCTCGGCGTCTGGTTTTGCAGGGACTTAAAGTTTAGTCATCATTGTTCCCAAATCACTGCAACAGCATTTAAACGCTTAGCTATTGTAAACCGCTGTTTTTCTGCTTGCGACCTTAAAACCAAAGTTTGGGCCTTCAAAGTTTTTGTGCGTCCTATCCTGGAATATGCAAGCCTGGTTTGGTCGCCTTACTTGCTGCAGGACATCGACAGAGTTGAATCTGTCCAGCGGAGATTTACGAAGTCCTTACCAGGATTACGAAATCTCACCTACATTGAGCGCTTACGGTCTGCAAGATTGGAATTACTTGAACTTCGACGCCTAAAGACGGATCTGATTTTGACTTTTAAAATTATCCATGACAAACTTCTCCTAGCAGTTCCTTTTTTTGAGCACAATAATATGTGCTTAACACGCGGCCATTCACTTAAACTCAGAAGTCAACCAGCACACTTAAACTGTCGTGTAAACTTCTTTTCCCATCGTGTGGTTGAGGTTTGGAATGCTCTGCCCGAGTCTGCTGTCTCCTCTGCTACCATTGATAAATTTCGTGCGGAATTAAACAACCAAAATCTGTCGAGGTTCTTGAAACGTAAACCATGTTGGTTTTAATTTTATTTCGTAACTAGTGTGTTATGGCTTCCAGGTGCTTCCAACAGTTGACAATTGGCAACATAAAAATGTGCCATGCTTTATACAATTTTGTAATTACCTCGGTGTCGCGCTATAGTCTTGGTGTTGCCCATTTCTCGACTCATGTTTTGTTTCTTTTTCTATTTTTTCCCTTAATTGTACGCTGTTTTACTAGGCTCGCTGTCAGTGACTTCATTGTCCTTTCGTGTCCTGTTGCTTCCGCAACGAATTATTATTTATTTATTATTTATTTATTTTGTCATTCATTTGGCCAGGAGCCTATAGAAAACTAGGAGCGTGTCTTGGTAACTTGCATTACAGTGTTA
This sequence comes from Lithobius niger, assembly GCA_023313725.1. NCBI lineage: Eukaryota > Metazoa > Arthropoda > Chilopoda > Lithobiomorpha > Lithobiidae > Lithobius > Lithobius niger. The sequence goes on along the minus strand of JAHWFP010202522.1, from coordinate 11,221 downwards.
AGTCAGGAGCGGCTTCAGTAGTGTACAAATTTAACAGAGGTCGCCACCTGCACAAGATGATTAGAGGTGTGAGTCACGTTCTCAAGGCTAATTTTGAGTCCTTTGTTTTTAAACAATAAGTGTTTAACATGGAAACAATACCAAAGTAATAATAAAAAAACTAAAACAGACAATCAGTTCGTATTAGTTGCTCTAGCCAACAATAAAATAAAGCGTTGCTTTCGTAGCACACGTCTGCTTCGCGTGCTAAGTTTCAGGTTCGATTTTACACAACTTGGCACAGGCGCAGTATTGTTGCTCTTTCTAGCGTTAGCACATCGTACTAAATTAAGCACCCTAACATAGACCAGCCACACACACTCGTTTTCTATACGCTCCTGATTTGGCATATTGAGCCATTGACCTTACTTGCCACAGGTCTTTAACATCCATGAGGTGGATGCCTTTTACGTCTAAAAATTGGCCGTTTTGTGTAATTCATCGCAAGCTTGAAGAGGGTCTAACCCCAGTCCAAATACCTTGCTATTTGTTCCTAATGAAAATCTTTACTTTTATTGGGTTAAATTTATCATTAAAAAAAAATCTGTTAATAGTATAGTTAAGCCACAACAATTATTCATTCCACCACCCACAAGAAATAATCCACTTAACCAGTTTTAAGTTTCAAGGTAGATTTTGACTTTAAAGTAATTTTAGAACTGTTTTATCAAATCAACTAAGCACACAATTCGGATAACATTTTTGTACACCACATAACCCACCTGAACCCAATTTGCTACTTGTTTGTTGGGCTAATAAAGGCAAGAGATCGCAGGACCTCACCACCGCCCCAATTCCCTTTTGGTCTGTTCGCTCCGATGACGGGAAAACTTAGTAGGCTTGGGTCCCTTGAGATTGTGTTGCAGGCCAAGCAGTGCAAATAAATTCTTCACTGTTTATCCAACAACACAAATCTACTCATGCATGGTTAACACGCTCAGTGGCTGCCATATGCGGTTCTTTACGCTTGGTTGCCCCCACCAACGGAACCTAACAACCAACAGCTACGGGAATACGAATTTTGCACGCATAAGCAACTCTGGGGCCACGAAGAACGAAAAAATGCTGCTCTGAAACCAAAGCGAAGACACGGTAAACAAACTTGTCCTAAAATCTAGAACTGCTTCAGTACGCTAAATGTTTTATTTAAATAAAACTGCCCGTATCGTTAGTTTTGCGCATTCCACTGGCATCAAGCCATGATTCTTAGTGTCTTTTGATCCTCAGGAGCTATCACATAATCTATGTATTAATTACTTGGGTGCAGCTAATGCAATTGTTGCTCACAATTCGTTTATCACATTTTTTAACACGTCAGCATTTCATCATTCAAACGTACAATGTTTGCGTGTCTGAACCCATTCTGGAAAGTGCAAGTATCACCAAATGAAAGATTGAGTGTGCAAAGTTAAACATGTTAAAAAGCATTGGTGAACACAGGAGGGGGAGATTTTTTTAGCCCCTGCCCGTTTCGCAAAATACTGTTCCAGTAAAAAAAATGATCATTTTGTACAGACATTTGCTGGCGGCGCACCTTAGAAGGGCCTAATAGTCTTAAAAATGGCAAAAAAAATCGAAGGGGCAGAAAAGGGAACACAGAGCAATAAAAAAAAGTTGTTCCGCTCTGCCCTTTTATTAAAAGTTGCCCCTGCCTTCTCGTGGGTCTGCACGCTATTGTTGAAAGGTTCACTATGTTGAAACCGCTCACTTTGCTTGCTCTAGCCACACACCTTGCTTCAGAAACGCTTGTTTGACAAACTTTTAAAACACGTAGATTCGCTTTCACCGTGCGCCAATCTGTTGAATCCAACCAATATTGAGATCTATGTCGATTTGCTGGTGCTAATTTATTATGCAAAATAGCCTTATTAGAAAAATTATTCTATTACACTAAAAGTCTACTTAAATTTTCGGTGAATACCTAGTCCTATCACCTTCAGAAGTAAATATGAAGCACAAAAACGTTGATCACCTCATTTTGAAATCACGCTGCTAACCTGTTTTTCAGCGATGGAAGCAGGTTTTAGTTTTATGTTTATGGCAACCAGTTTTCTTTCTGATTGGTTTGCCTAAACAAACTTTGATTTTATGATTGAATATTTACATCACGAAACAGTTTTGAGAGCCCTTTTCACATATTTGATAGCCACAAAGCAAGTTAAAAGCAATGAAAGTAGGCTTATTTGAAGCATTACTTAATTAGTTTTCATTTGGTGATACTTGGGTAGGTTGCCTTGGATCTGGAGTAGAGGTACAAACACACGGCGCAGCAATATTTTAATGATTTAGATTAAAATCGTTAAAAACATTTAAAACTAGGGCATCATCAAATATATCGACGGTTTTATACGGCATTGTGATGTTACTGCATATGCCTTCTCAGTTATCAAAATTAGGCCCCACCGTTAGCAGTCGCCCAAGCAGTGCCCTCCCCAACAAATAAACAAATTTAGGGGCAAAGTAACTCCCAACCTTCACCAAAATGTCGTGAATTTTGTCTTATTTGGACCACTAACGGGTGAATTTTGGGCCTCCCCTGCCTCCTCGGCCTGAGTGCCTGCCACCCCTAATTGCGGTACTGCGCCCAAGCTTTCCCGCTTGCATGAAAATACTGACGTCTCACCATCTGTCAATTATTGTTGAAGGTCCTTATAAACACCTTTTTAGCATTCGCCCACCGCCCAGTTGCCCAAGCCTACACACTTCAATAGAATAAACATTATAGAGAATCCCACTGCGGCCATACAAAAAAAAATGATCTTAGTTATCTAGATTGTAGAACAGTGAAGTCTTATCACAAATAAGAATAGTTAGAAAATACGGTGGGATAACATCCCTGTTCAAAGATTTCATTTAATCAAGAACTAAATAAACCAAATAGTAAAGTAAGACAAGTTCGAAAATAAATTAGGATAAGACATCCCTGTTCAAAGATTTCATTAAGTCCAGAACTAAAACCACAGGCTTGATTTGTTTTGTATGTTAAGGGTGCGGGAATCAAAGTAATAAAAGGGGCACTTTATTGGGAATTGAAGATTCTACCAGAGAATTTTTTCTCGCAGGAGAATCTAAGTTCTCCGAATAGAATGCAACGAAGCTGTGTTACTAGTTTGGGATGTCCCTTTGCCAAGTCGGCCCTTTCCAACCCTCATTTGCATAAAATCTCCCCTTAATTTATGCAAAAATCAACACTTTCCGCCACTCCCCACGCCACTTCTGGTACTCTACTTCCTCTCGTTCTATCACCACTGCCTCGCCTCCGCTGGTGGTTCCCTGCGACAGGGAGGCGGGTGGGTCAACAAAGTAACACAGCTTCGTCGCATTCTACTCGGAGAACTTAAATTCCCCTGCGAGAACAAGTTCTCTGGTAGAATCTTCAATTCTTCTTAGAAGCCTCCTCACTGTGTTACTAGTTTGGGATAGATTATAGGCGTGGCGCAGCACCAGCGACCTATCACTGCTAAAAAAAAAAAACGGGCCTTGTTGTATCCGCCCGCTACGCCAGGCCTAATCTCACCCTGGTAATGTGTAGTGCCAAACCGATGGTGAAGCCCAGTTAGTGAGTGCCCCAAACCGTGATGGCGACGTCCCACAGATCCACTGTTGGTTGACACAGCAGCGTGCACCTGGAGTGGGCTACGTCGACGCCAGCCAATTGCAACGTCCCGCACAACCACCTCGCAAATGTTTGACACGACACGGGCCCACCTAGTCTGAACATACATATAATAGAAACAGGATGCTACCCCCTCCAACACCTGCAGCCACGGCTCCGTACAGCAGGCCTATTAAAATTAAATGAACATGGTACGCTATTTACCAAAATTGTCCCTTGATCGTCACAAATCAAGGTGCGAATTTTCGGTGGTCTTATCTTTTAGAAAGATCTCCCAACTTCCTCAGGCACTTCGAGCATTGAACGTTTTTTGACTTGGAGAAACGGGAAGTTGGTTTGAATTTCCGCACGCGTTTGTGCTTCCGGTTTGGGTCAGCAGGCCTAGACGTGTAAATGGCGCCTGGCACCAAGCCTGCTGTGCTGTTGCAAGCTAAGAAACCTGAACGAGGTACTGTTTCAATGTCACACCTGCTGCAGAGACCACCTAGCCTGCTCCCTGGCCCTGCAGAAAAACAGGCATACCTTCTTCGTCCAAGATTTTAATGGCCGGCCCAGCGGCGGGAGACAGGTCCGCGGAAGACACGCCTCTACGCTAGGCCCGAAGTGGCCACGTACCTCGGAGTAACAGGGCGCAAACACAAAACCACCCTTCCAAATCTCTGAACTACTGGATGCGCTGAAATGTATGCTGGGCCTACGCCCTGATGCTACATTTCCAGTGGTGCAACAGAACCCCTCCCCCAATTATAGTATTATAAGGAGCTCACACTCAACATACACTAAGGCAAAACCATAAAACAACCAAAAGGGGTGATATACAAAAAAAACCTATAAGGGTAAAGGGACCCATCAAGTTTTCGCCATAGAAAGTGGTGACACCAGAGCCAAAATGGCTGACATCAAGTTTTCCGTCACAACCATGATCACTCGATCTTTACCTTAACTGCTACAATCAAGTATACACATGCAGCAGTTTCTAGCCTGTTGTGCTACAATGGAATATACTTTCATTTTTCTAACTCCTGGTGCTGCACTCGAGTTAACTCGAGCACAAAAAAACAATTTCTGCACTGTGCTGCCATCTATTGGCAGCCAATTAACACATTAATTTTACTTTCTGGCCACCAAATGGCAGGGCACACCAGTAAACTAGAAGGGGATGCATTGGGGAGCTGTTGTGGCACGCTTCCCTGCGCTGTTTACAAAATAAAAATGGCTGGACTGTGATGTCATAGTAGGATGCCTGCACTAGAATTTGTTCAGCTATTTACGGCAAATGAATCAGATGATTTTCGAGATACTGACAATGAAGAAAAACATGAGAACGATATTTGCTTGGTTTTAGAGGAATCTGACAAGAAAGTTCTGGAACAGTTGCCATGTGTGCTGAGGAAGAGTAAGAACAAATGGGGGGAGGGGCAGTTTGGCACCAGGGGGGAGGGAAAAGCACTGAGTGGGGCTGCAAGGAGAGCCTAAATATGCAATGCAGCAGTAGTAACTGATGAACTGTTTATTTGGCTGTTGCTACTTTTCTTAGCACAGTATGTTTAAGGTTTTTTTGGGTAGCTGTGAAAGAGTTAACCGACACTTCAGTGATTGTCAGTTAAGCTTGAGTGATCACGGTTCAGATCAAACTTGGTGGCAGCCGTTTTGGCTGCGACATCACTACTTTCTATGGCAAAAACTATGGCATTGGACGAGCCCTGGAAAGACTGGAATGAAGGATGAGGCATCGTCATATTGCCAGGCGGAGTAAGTCGATAACTGGTGGAGGCTGGGTAAATGATGCTGTAGCCCAGGAGGATACCGCTGTTTGCGCAGTAAGTAGCATTGCTGCGGACCCTCGGATGCTGTTTCGGAGAGGTAGTTGGAAGGCCCTGTGAGGGGGAAGGGGCATCCTCGTGGCGGGGAATTGGTGACTCCGCTGAAACCCCTGAATCCGCTGGTTTCTGCGGCAAATAGACAGGTGGTAGCTTTGAGGAGTCTGTGCCGGTTCAGGTTGAATCGTTAAGCCGAAGATGTCGCAGAGACCTATAGAGAGCAAAGCCCGTGAGGACGCCGGGTGTGGGAATGGGCACATTACTCTGTATGCCAAACAGGTCAGGGTGGGAGTGATGATGGCTTTGCTATTACTAGCAATTCCTTCTTTAGCAGTATGTTCCATACCCTGAGTGAGGAAACTCGGTCCTGCTAATAGAGGAGGTCCATTCCGAAGGTAGAGTTGGCGGAACGGAGAAATTGGATGGTGCTTGTTTGGCAGTTGACCATACGCTGCAAGGAAGCAGGCGAATTGGTAGAATGCCGTAGAGAAGCGTTGGAGGCTCGCACGGAGTCCAGATATTGTTGGAGAGACAGGAGGACACAGTAAAAAGACGATAGATTGCTGGCTCATCTTCAGTAGGGAGCTGGAAGCTCCGCAAGAGGAAGGCTTGAACGTCTCCCAGTGAAGGAGTCATCAGGTATTGCGGGGGTAGACCGGGAATCGGTTCCGGGGGAAGTACAAGGAAGATCCGCAGAGCAATTGTCGACTTAATCGTTTGCGGGAAGTTGATGGAGATGAAAGCTGAGTACCAGAGTCATTCTTGGTAAGAAAAGTCACATGTGGGGAAGAAAGAGTCTTGGGTTGAGACGGCAAGGTCGGAGTCTGCGAACATTACTGTTCGTGTAGGTTTGGAAACAGAACTGGTTGTGTAAGTACTGCAGCTACCGGAGGACCGGTATGAGATATGCTTCAGATTCCGCCGGCGAGTCTTCTTACGCCGATGGAGGATAACTTTTCAGTTGGTTTCCGTGATAGTGATGCATACACTGCGTTTTCTTGTGTACCCATCAGGAAAAGGTCACACATGCCCACTACTGGGACAGAAGTTCCTTGGTCCTGGTCTTTGGTCGGAGGTCTTGCAGAAGTAGTGTTGGAGGGATCCATCATGATGCTAGTAGGAGACACGGTGTGATGTGAAACGGACAATTTGGAGATTACCCGCATCGCGAGAGGCGAGAAGTGACCGTTCGCCATACGGGAAGCAGTGAGGTAACGCTTCACCGTGGTGACTGGAGGAAGCGTTATATGCGTCCCTGGGGATGGAAACCGTAGAGGAACCTGGCACAGCTCTTAAGACGGATGCCCGAACCAGGGTTGCCCGGAATACCTATTCCGAACTCTTACGTCCTTGATGCCCGGGATTGTCCCCCCCCCCCTTTTTGTTTCCGTATAGAAACCTGAGGCTGAAGAGAGGCCAGCAGGGTGTAGGAACAGGTGACTGTCGGGAGGAAGCCAGTGATAAAGGAGTGAGGTGAGCCGGCGAGACCTCCAGAAGATTGCGTCGGCTGATGGAAAGGAAGTGGCACTGGACGAGGATGCGCTAGAGTCCAGGGTGTTACAACGGAATCAAAGGGTAAGTCGGAAGAAGAGGTAGAGTGAACAGCAATCAGTTGTCCCAGCGGAGGAGCCCAAGTCCCGGTCGGTGGTCTTGTAAGACGTTGTCTTGAGCGGCGTCCGAACGCTTGGTTGTTCGGTTGCCTGTGCCATAGTGCAGCAGTGCTTGCAGGAACAACGGAACCGAAGGGTAAGCTGCTAGGAGAAACGGGGTGGACAGCAATCCGTGGTTTTAGAAGGGGACCGAATCCCAGTCGGTGGTCGTTAGTCTTCGAGCTTTGAGAGTCATCCGAATGCTCGGGTGCTAGGTCGCCTGTGCCCAGTGTACCGTGCAAAGACACCACGAAGCTGCAAAAAAAATCCGCAAGAAGAAACAGGGAATCCGTGGTACCAAAAGGGGGAACCGAATCTTGGTCGGTGGACTTGTTAGCCTTTAAACCAAAGGCGTTGTTCGAATGCACGGTCGCTCGGTCGTCTGTGCTGCAGTGCTCCGGTGCATGCCGAAGCTTGTGTCTGTAAAAACATCACGAAACTTAAGGATGAAAACTTAAGGAGCAAGCCGCAAGAAGAAGCAGAGAATCTGCAGTCCCCAAAGGTGTTGACCGGATCTTGGTTGGTGGACTTGGAAGCTGTCGAGCCTTGAACGTCATCCTATTGCTTGGTTTCTCGGCTGTATACCAGCGCTTGCAGGAGTACGTGTGTAAAATACCACGAAACTGAAGAGCAAGTCACCAGAAGAATCAGTGAATCCGTGGTTCCAAAAGGAGACGGGATCCCGGTTGTAGATCTAGGTGCCTCGTGGTGAAGCATTGGCGCTGAAGAGACGCCGCCGAATCAAAAGTTAGGAACAAAGGAGTCCAACATCCAGGAGTCAAGGGGAACCCGCAGTACGCGTTGTCTTCAGCTGTAGAGATGCCAATGCGAGAGCTTTCGAAGTGAACCACATGCGGTGGTGCCCTAGGAAGAAATAATGAAGCCCAACTCCGGCGACGCCCTGCGCACATGCGCAATGAGAGGGGATTGACTCGTGTGCAGAAGGGAGCTGCAAGCACGACAGGCAAGCCAACTTCTCTTCTAGGAGATTGAGCCTTTAAATGGAAGGAACTGCTAGTAAATTAGGTAATGGATTTTTCATGGCATATAGAAACAGAAGTTTAACAATGTTTAAAATTAGTTTTTGCTATCGTAAAATACTTACCTTCAGTAGAACCCACCACCTACCTTCCAGCTTTCACTGAACCTTATGGTTCATTAAGCGCTACAACAAGACGGCGGCACTACTTGCCTTAAGGATTCCAAAGCAGCGCAACCGGCGGAAACTAGACGGTATTAGGTTTTTTAACAAAAAATTGAATTTTTTGATTTGGGTAATGAAAAGCATAAAATAAGCACATATTACTTTTAAGTATTTTAGAATAGTACAAATTAATTTTCAAGTTAAAATTCCACTGTTTTAGACACTAGCTTCCTTCCACGATATGCAAAATGGAACAGGCTGTCGTAGCTGTAAGGGCGAAGGGGTGCGAACGACCGTGGGCTTCCTTGGGACCAATGAATGGCGGTGCTGGAAAAGCGAGACTGAATCGTAATTGAGACCCAGCAATGGGCATCCACCTGGACGTGAACAACACTCAACTAAAGGTGAAGAGGGCGCCTGCACAGAAGCCTGCTTCTTCGGAGCACGATAATCAAATGAAATTGGCTCAGAAGAGGAAGAAAAAAAACAGCATTTTCCAATACATTCGACTTCGTGAAAGCAGATAGTCCTGGGTAGGAGGTAAACACTTCATGCCTAACCGAACAGTGCCCTACTGTAAAACGGGAACGGAAAAGACCTTTTCAATGACTGGGTAGATGAAGCTGATGGCAAAATAAGCATAGGGGCTAGTTCTCAAGTTTAGAGGCCGTAGTGCTGACAGTCAACCAAAACTGCGAAGCAACGAAAGAAGTGGTGGATCCGATTCGGGTACAGAAGCAGACATCAATGCCGCTGATGGGCAGAACAGGAAGGTCGTGAATCTCTCGTAGAGGGCAGCACATTCCCAGAAGACATTGGCTCGTCGTCGGATTTGAAATCACCCAGAAGCAAAAGAAACGTCCATATGCATAGCAGACATGATAAAAGGGGGATTACGCACCACATTATCAGAGGTACAGCATTAGAAGCTGGAGACTAACAAACCACCGGATAACACTAGACGTGTCTTTAGGCGGCGGTTTTTGGCACTTCCTGCTCATCATCGAAGGAGTCAGAGGCAGACGCACACTTGTGGTAAGGCTTGTTTTGTCGTTCATTCTACGCCAAAAATGTTAGCGATTGGCAAGAATGATACTGTTTAACTGCCACACAAGATATTAATTTTGTATCACAAATGTACATAATCGAGTTAAAAACCAACCGATACAGCAGATTTCTAGCAGGTTACTGTTGTACAGTCTGAATTGGAACAATCAGGACTCAACATTTCTTCTCACATTTGTTATGTTTATGTAGTCTCCACTAGTTCCCATTGCCACAAACCAGCAGTAACTCCGTTTCAGCTGTACTGGTTTCTTTACTACAAAGTCGGCAGGGCTTAAAATTATTTTACTCCCATTCCCGTAGTTACAGGCAAACTCCTCTTAGCCAGTTCTTTGGCTTCCTTAAAAACGGGACAAAAATTTCAAAGAGGAACAACCTACCCACCTCCCCTTAACAGCAGAAACGGGACAGGCTACATTGAAAATTAATATTATAAAAATAAAAATGGCCAAATGTTTGAATTAGTTTTAAGGGGCAACAATTATCCATAATGTTGGGGACTTAATCAGTTGGCTCTTGAAACTTACTTTACTTCATGCATGCAGTACGGCTAGCGTTTTAGATTGGTTACAGCTATGTTAAATAACGCAGACACATTGCAGAAATAAAAAGGGTGCAATGCACATACTGAAATATCGAAAAACCCATGTACCGTAAATACTCTACTTGTAGTCCGGGCTACACGTTTAAAAATAAAAAAAAGCCATTTTGACCTGACTACAATTAGAGACACAGCTTTAGAGACCGGCTACTACAAATTTAGAAAGGAAATGTATGAGATCAATACACGTAGAACATGTGTTTGACATTAAAAATCGTAAATAACATCACATGAATGCTTTTACCATTATGCTTTAATAAACCTAAACGTGGCAACAACCATTAATAAATAAGTTTTCACAATCAAGCCATTTTGATCCGGCTACAACTAGAGACCCAGCTACAATTAGAGACCGGCTACTAATTCAAGAATGGGGAAAACACCCGACCACAAAAAGAATTTACGGTATCTTGTTAGTGAATCACCATTATAAAACTGCATATTACTTCCCAAAATGCCTTTTTTTTTAGCTAAGGGCAATGTTGCGAAGAGATTTTTAATTTTAATGTTGTTCTAATAGTACTGAATAATTTAATATCACGTAAACTTGATGAGGGGTATACAAGAATACCAAAAACAAGTGCTTACCTTGAACTTCATACTGCTTAACTGATACAGAACATCGCCCATCTGCTCACGGATAATGCTCCACGTGATTTTGTTGTCACTTTGCGCTGTTGTTTCAACAGCATGGCGAGCCATGTCGTAAAACGCAATTAAATTTTTCATCATGCCAACACTCTTGTAGAAGGGGCAGAACCGATCATACGACGAATAACTGGCAGAGTTGGAAACAAAAAGATTTTATAATACTGCAGTTCCAAGTTATCACATCGTGCACATCATGTAAAGTTTTTAACAATTATACCTGTTCTGTTGTAAGAAATCGTCCTTTAGCAACCTTGCAACCTCCAAGGTGATTTTGTCAGATTCAGCGAGGGAAGCCTACAAATGCAAAGATGTATCAAAAACCACTACAGGAAAACTTGTTTTACAGATCAGAATCAACGTTACTGAGGTTTAAATTACATCATCATTAGATATCTGCAGTATTCATAGAAATAATACGTAATAAGGTAGTACCAAGCGCACCAATCCGAACCAAACATGGTTGGACAGAGGGTTTCAGCCTTTTAAAGAAAAAATTCTGAACTGAAAAGTTTCTCCACATCTAGTTCATGAATTTTAATGTAAGAGTATACCATTTTGAGGGTTTTTTTTCTAGTTTTTTGACAATCTAAACCACCAATTTCCATTTTCGGAAAAAATACAGATACCATACTTAGT